>CAUYPK010121264.1:0-10192 GCA_963574355.1 Loris lydekkerianus | reverse complement strand
ATGAAAAGCACAGACAACAAAAACAAAATAAGTGAAACTTACTAAATGTAGAATGTAAATGTCTTAACACAGTAACTAAGAAAATGCCAGGAAGGCTATGTTAACCAGTGTGATGAAAATGTGTCAAATGGTCTATAAAACCAGTGTATGGTGCCCCATGATCACATTAATGTACACAGCTGTGATTTAATAATAAAAAAATAAGCAAGTAGGACTATATCAAACTAAAAAACTTCTGTACAGCAAAGGAAACAATTAACAGAGTGAAAAGGCAACCTATGGACTAGGAGAAAATATTTGTGCAAATAATGTATCTGATAAGGGATTAATCTCCAAAATACATTAGGAACTCACACAACTCAAAAGCAATAAAACTGAACAACCCAACTTAAACATGGGCTAAGAAAACATATAAACGGCCAACAGGTACATTTAAAAATGTTCATTATCACTAATCATTAGAGAAATGCATATCAAAACCACAAAGAGATATCATCTCATACCTCACATCTCATACCAATTGTCCAAAAAAAAAAAAAAAAAAGACAGTAACATTGTTGAGGATGTGGAAAAATTAAAATCCTTGCCCACTGTTGATGGGAATGCAAAATGGTGAGCCACAATGGAAAGAAGTACAGAGGTTCCTCAAAAGTTTAAAAATTAGAACTACCATATTAGAAGTGGGATCCAGCAATCCCACTTCTGGGCATACAGGCAAAAGAACTGAAATCAGGATACTGAAGAGGTGTTAGCACTCTCTTACTCATTGCAGCACTAAGTCACAATAGCTATAAAAAACTCAAATGTCCATTGAGAGATAAATGGATAAAGAAAAATGTGGTATATACAAACAATGGAATACTATTAAGATTTTTTAAAAAAGAAATTCTAAAATATGTGGCAGCATGGATGGACCTCAAAAACATTATGCTAAGTAAAATAAGCCACAAATACAAAGACAAGTACTACATGATTCCAGTTATACGATGTATCTAAAATAGATTCATAAAATCAAAGAATGGAAGAGTGGTTAGCAGGGGCTAAGAAGAGGGGGGAATGAAGAATTACCTATCACCAGACACACATTTAAGATGAACAAGCTCTGTTATATTTATAGTCAATGAGAATATTATATATACCTCAAATTTGAGATGATAGATCACATATTAAGTATTCTTACAACAAAAGAAAAAAAATTCAAAAAAGAACAAATTAAACGTAAAGTAAATAGAAAGAATGATGTGATAAATACTGGAGCAGAAATTAGTGAAATTGGAAAGAAACAATTTCAAACATCTCTGAAACCAACGATAGCTTACTTTAAATGATGTCAAAATGCCAGAACTTCCTTAAGCTGGGCATTGGTTCTCATATTTTAAATCTCAGGACCCCTTTATACTCTTAAAACTAATTGAGATTCTCCCCAAATTTAAAACCCAATAATACACAAGCATATCTCATTAGTCATAATAGAGATATTATCATATGTTGTGTAGCCTCTGAAAAACTCATGTAAGAGTGAAAAGGACAAAAAAGTCTTATTATTATGGGGGAAAATAAAAATCTGATCTCATGGACACCCTGAAAGTTTTATCAGCAGTATCCAGGGGCCCCAGGCAATATTTTTGAGACTCTGAAGAGGAAGATACCCAAAGGCATAGCTAAAATGAAATGATAGAGTGTGAACTTACTGAATAAGATTTATTCAATTACACCCTAAGTATAATATAACCCCTGTGAGTGTCCAGAGGACACTGCTTTTACCAAGCACTACAAATCTGGATGTTTGTCTAGCCAACCCCTCTGCAACCACATGTTGAAATTTGATCCCCATGAGTGGTATTTGGGTCATGGGGGCAGCTCCCTCATGAACAGATTAATGCCCTCTGTGGGGGAGGAGGAGTGAGTAGGAAGTGAGTTCTCACTCTGTGAGTTTCCCACAAGTCAATTTGTTAAAAAAAAAAAAAAAAAAAAAAAGACAGGCACCTCCTCCCTCTTTCTCTTGGTCTATATCTCATCATGTGATCTCTGCACACACTGGTTCTGTTTCACTTTTTTCCATGAGTGGAAGCAGCCTGACCCTCTCACCAGAAGCAGATGCTGACTCCAAGCTTCTTACAGTCTTCAGAGCCGTGAGTGGAATAAACCTCTTCTTTTTATAAATTACCCCGTCTCAGGTACATCTTTATAGCAACACTATACGGACTAAGACACCAAGGCTGTGAGATATGCTTTCATGAGGGGAGTTCCAGCATCCTTCAAGCTCTCTGGTGCCTGTACTCTGCAGGTCAAGAAAGACAGGAAACTGCTGCCATCCAAACAAACTCCTTGAATCCAATGAGGATAATGGCGAGGTGATGGGGATCAAGTTGCAAAACACTTAATTGCCAAAGCCAAGGTCGATGTGCTGTCCCATGGGTAGCAGAGTGGAAGTATTAATCAAACGTGTTGACATATATACAGTAGAATCTCTGTAAGTTGACCACCCAAAAGACTGTAACAAAGTGGTCAACATATGAAGATATGGATAAAGAGGATATCTTCCTCTTCAGAGTCTCAAAAATATTGGCTAGGGACTCTGGATATGACCCTGGTAGTCAATGTAAGGAATTAGGCCTACTGTACTGAAAAGTCTATGAAAATGAGGTGAATTAAGGAGATGGTCAATGTAGGGCAGTGATCAACTATGAAAGTTTTACTATATTTTGGACATAGGTAATTGATCATGATGAGCCTAGAACTGAATTAAAATCTTACTTGCTTTGTAGAAGTTGAATTTTCTAGGTGACTTGAATCACCATGATAAGAATCTGGGTCACTCAACAAATTCCCAGAGCATTTTGAGTTAGTTTACATTGAATTTTATAAGCCCTCAGCGCCCTTGGTTTTCTATACTGCATAGTAGTAACTTTTTCTTTACTAAATTAATAATAATATTAATGACTAACACTTCAAAAGTTTTAACTTAAATCTGGCAATGTTATATATGGGCTGGGAGTTCAGGGAAATGAGAATTTGCAGCTATAAGAAACTGCATTATGCTAAGTGTAAACAGGCTTTATTTGACCCTTAGAGAACCAGTTGCCTTAATGTTTGGTGCATAAGTGAATTCACAATGCATACATGAATTTAATCTTAGGTTAAGTAACCTTAGGTTTTTCAGTTTCACAAGGGTGTGAAAGCAGTATTTATTGTGCCCAGTATTTTATGACAAAGAGGATTACATTTTTTCCTCCCTAGTGGAATGGGAGTTTCTCCCTAAGAATGCTTATATATTGTAGTTGTACCACTTAAAAGTGATTTTTTTAAGCTAGTGGCCTCCTAGTGTACAGAGTTAGGTCAACTTATTTTGAAATGCAAACGCACAAGAGAGGATTAGCTTCCATCAATATGTGTGCTTTACTGAATACAGATTGCTTTGAGGAAAGCTTTTTTTAAGAACGTTCATTAGTGACTGCTAAGTCCTATCTTTGGTCTTTCAGCATGTTGGCTCAGGATTTTCCTTTGTCATATTTTCCTACAATTATAATTTCTTTAACCCATAGGTAATTAGAGAAGTTCTGTTGTTATTGAGCTACTCTTCCATATAAATTTAGAATACTATTATTTACAGATGATTGGACTGTAAAACTCATATGCTGCTACTTCTTGAAATAACCAAAATGGCATGCTCATTACATATATACAAAATATACTCACTACATATATACAAAATATACTCACTACATGAGACATGAGCTTGAAGACAATGTCCTTTCATTCCTCACTTAATTTTCAACTTTAGCTTTAACAAGGACTTAATTTGTATGAAGACAAATGAAAAAAAAAAATAAGTGAAAAATTAGGATCGGCTTCAGAGATAAATCAGGTTTGCCTTTGCTACAGACAATAAATGTCATTTTTCCCTAAACGAATTAAATACCTTTAAATTCATTTAATTATTCCAGATCATATTAATCTGGATTTCTTGGAAAAGAAATATATATTAATGCTGAAACCTAGGCCTTTTAAACTGTCAAAATGTAATACCTAATACTAATATTGAGGATATAAATTACTCAGGTTTCTTCTACGAAAGCTAAAAATTTGTGAGAGATTAATTCTAAGAAAACTATAGTATTGTTAAGAGGTCACAGAAATTTATATTAAAAAAGATATGGGCCATATCATGATACTCCTCAGAGGTATTCAGTGGCTCCATTTTATTCAGTGTATTAGTTTTCTATTTCTGCCATAATAAATTGTCGCAAATTTTGTAGCTTAGAAAATGCAAATTAACTATTTTATACTTCCCATAGATCAGAAGTCAGTTTAACTCCAATAAGTCTCTGTTTAAAGTCTTACAAAGCCAAAACCAAGAACTGAGCCAGGACTATGTTCGTTTTTGGAGGTTCTAAAGGAAAATCTGTCTTCATTTAGGTTATTGACAGAATGCAGTTTCTTGCAATTGTAGGACAGATGTCTTGGTTCTCTCAATAGAGAGCCATTCTCAGATTCTAGAGGTTTTATCTCTGTCGGGGCAAGTTTGGGAAAGGGGATGGGTGAAAGTGTGCCGGGGGGGAGGGGGCTGGAGTAGTTTTCCTTCACTTTTCAAGACTAATGTGATTAGATTAAACCCACTGGAATGATATATGGAATATAATCACCGGTTGTAAGGATTAGGATGCTGACATCTTTGGAGCCATTATTCTCCCTATTGTGAAAAGTCAAAGTCAAAGTCCTTATAAAGGTCTGTAATCTAAGCTCCCACTATCTCTGATCACTCTTCTTGCTACTATTCCCCTTGTTCATTCAACTCTAGCCTACTTCAAGGTACTCCTTCAACACACCAAGCCAACTACTGCCTTTGTCCTTAAATGCCATATGCCTGGAATGTTCTTCCCCAGATTCTGTCTACTACCACCTCATTCTCTTCAAATCTTTGCTCAAGTCTCACTTTCTCAAAGAGGCCTACTAGGAGCATCCTGGTAAAACTCCAGCATTTTTGATTATTTTTTTCACAAAGTACCTATCACTCTATAACTTACTCTGTACCTTATTTACTATGATTCTTTTTTGCAGTTTCTTTCTACATATTAGGAGCTCAATAAATACTGCTTGAATTGGTTGTTGAATGAAGTTCTCCAAATGCTGACTGACAGAATTACAGGTGTAGCCATCTATGATCTTTTGTTAGGTCATACATATTGCAGAAGAACTGCTTGAAACACCAAATTGTATCTCCTTGATTCTTACTCATTTCTACTTCTTAAATCAATGACATAAATCAATGTTGCCATATTTCAATTCATCAAGGTTGACATTCGTTTTATTCTGGCTCAAGAGAAAAAAGTTTGAAAAAGAAAAATTACTTATTTACACCTCTTCATGTCCCTCAAAAATATTTTTGATTCTTTATGTTAAGAGTAAATATGTGCAAGAAGACTTACACCAAGATTTAAGGCAGAAAGGAACAAAGATATTAAAAAGTTGTCAATCTTTCCATAATCTTAAATACTGTAACTGATTTTTATCTCAGATTTTCCAGCTTCTGTTTTTAAAGTTTACTTGAAACCTTTTCATTTTGGACATTTCTGACGAGTCCCTACAAGATAGAAGTACATCTGTAGTTGGAGTTGGGTATGTTTCTGAATTATTGAGAACATGAATGTCATTTTAGGTAATACAAACTATTTAAATTCCATTTGAAATTATGTTTCAAAAAACTGCTGCAACACTTAATGACTTCTTATAAGAGACAACCAGGAAAACAGAGATGGCTTAAGTTTATAAAATATCTTCCACTAATCAACCAGGAAATAATCTGACAATTTAAGACGTGACTCAAAGCCTCCAAAGAAAACTGTTGACCCACCTCTTAGAAAAATGTCTGAAGTCCCTTCAAAGTGTTACCACCCCTCCCCCTGCACATATTGCCCTGAGGTTACTCCCAGTTTGCCCAAACTTGAAGCTAGAGGATGCATACCCTCTGGGTCAGAGAAGTCTTTTCTGTCTCAAGAATGTCCCTATGCCTCAATCTGGACAGTAAGTGCTAGCACAAACAAAATACTGATATATAATGAATTCAGCAAACATTAATATTTAAATACTCACAACTAATAAATGTGTCCAGTGATTTATGTTGAGACAATCCTTTGTCCATTGTAAAGTTTTATTTATTTATTTATTTTTTGAGACACTATGTCGCCCTCAGTAGAGTGCTCTGACATCATAGCTCACAGCAACCTCAAACTCTTGGGCTTAAGCAATTCTCTTGCCTCAGCCTCCTAAGTAGCTGGGACTACAGGCATCCACTACAATGCCCAGCTATTTTGGGGGGGTGCAGTTGTCATTGTTGTTTAGCAGGTCCAGGCCAGACTTGAAAGCGCCAGCCTCGGTGTATGTGCCTGGCACCCTACCCAGTGAGCTATGGGAGCTGCCCTATTGTAAAGTTTTAAATGAACTTTATTCTATATGGCTAACAATTATTCATTTATTTGGCTTTATGTTTGGCTTAAAATATTTTCTTTTCAAGTATTCTTTAAGTATGATTGGAACCCAGATTCATTTAAAATACTTCTCCAGTTCACTTTAAATTCACGTGGTTTAAAAATCAAATAACCTAAATATACACACATATATATATATATATATAAAGGTATAATTCCACAACACTGCATTCTTGAGTAAAGGATTTGAGTCTCTGCTTTATTGCTGTCAGCATTTTATATATATATACACACACACACGCACAAATACATATTCTTAGACATTTATGTCTTCTGTGTTCTTACCCTCTGTTCCAGTTGCCATATAAGCTACTACTCTCAAACTTAGTTTAAATAACCATTTTATTATATCTCATAATCTTGTGAATGAGGAATTTACAAAAGCCTTGGTACCCTGGTCAACTGGAAGACTAGGCTTATTGGAGCCCCTCTCCCACTATATGTAGTCTCAAGCCCTTTCCATGTCATCTCCCACATAGTAACAGGTTATTTTTATATGAGAGATGAGGGCTTTCAGAAACCCAAGTGGAAAAAAGAAAACAGTGGTCCCCCCGCAAAAAAAAAAAAAAATCCCAGGGAAAAAAGAAACAGACCTTGTGTCTGAAGAGGAGGAATGTGAAAAATCCGTAGCCATCTTTAGTCCATCATATTCTCTTCCTCATCCCCCAGAATATTACATTTTGGTTACATAATTTGCTTTTGTACATTTTAAGTCAAAGTTGTAAGTGCACACTTCACCCAGAAGTGTGTGCATTTGTACCAGTTAGGTGTAAATTAACCCAAACCCTCCTCCCCCTTCCCACCTTCTTAATTCTCATTGACTTTTATTTCCAATATATGCACATAAGTGTTGAGATCAACTAGTTCCAATTTAGTATTTAGTACATATGGTGTTTCTTTTTTCCATTTTTGTAATATTTCACTTAAAAGAATGGTCTCCAGTTTCATCAAGATTGTTACAAAAGATATTAGACCATCATCTTTTTATGGCTGAGTCTGTACTCCATGGTATACATCTACCACATTTTATTCATCCACTAATGTATTGATGGGCACTTGGGTTGTTTTCATATATTTACATTGTGAATTATGCTGCTATGAACATTCAAGTGCAAGTGTCTTTTTGATAATTTTTTTTTCTGTGAGTAAATACCTAGAAGTGGTTTCACCAGATCAATATAGGTCTAATTTTAGTTCTTCAAGGTATTATTTCCATACTACTCTCCATAGAGGTTGTCCTAGTTTGCAGCTCTACCAGAAGTATAAAAGTGTTCCTTTTTCTCCATATCCAGGCCAACACTTGTTAGTTTGGCCATTCTCACTGGAGTTAGGTGTTACCTCATTGTGGTTTTGATTTGCATTTCCCTGATGATTAAAGATATTGAGCATTTCTCAATGTGTTTGTTGTCCATTAGACTATCTTTATTTGAAAAGTTGCTGTTCATGTCTTTTGCCCACTTCTTAATGAGGTTGTTTGATGTTTTCTTGCTGATTTGCTTGAGTTCATTGTAGAATATGGTTATCATCCCTTAATCAGATGTATTCAGATGTATACAGATGTATAGCATGCAAATATTTTCTCCCATTCTGTAGGTTATTTACTCTATGGTTTGTGTTCTTGGCTGTGCAGAAACTTTTTAATTTGATCCAGTCCTATTTGTTTATTTTTGTTGTTGCTGTGATTGCTTTTGGGGTCTTCTCCATGAATTCTTTATTTAAAATAATAATGGCAAACACATTAACTAGCCTTACTAATTATTTAATAATGATAGTTAATGTTTAATGGGTGCTTAGTACATGCCAGGCATTGTTCTAAATGACTTACATGTATTAATTCATTTAATCCTAGCAATCCTATGAAAAAGATAAAAATGAGGCACAAAAAAGTTAAGTAACTTACCCAAGATTAGTAGCTAATAGACAAAGACAAGATTTGAAAAGTCTGACTCCAAATTCTGTCCTCTTAATCATTACATAAAAAAAAAATTTTTAAGATTTCAGTAACTTTAACCACTACTTTTAAATTAATCAGTTAGTACTATAATAATCTGAACTGCAAAGTTATCAGAATGTTTACTGAAATTAATGTATTAACATCTAGTCAAGAGAATGAGTATTACAAAGTCAAATATCCACTTTGGAAAGCTATTTAAAACTATGTCACTTTAAATCATTACCTTTTAATGACCTAGTAAAAAATTGTAAGTTGAAATAATTTTTAACCAACTTATTTATATGCAGTTAATTTCGAAAACTGGATCTCTAAATTATGATATCCACATCTTTGTTCCATTAACATTCAAAAGTCTTACAAACTCATTAAGAATCTTTGGGGCAGCACCTGTGGCTCAAAGGAGTAGGGCACCAGCCCCACATGCTGGAGGTGGCGGGTTCAAATCCAGCCCCGGACAAAAACTGCAAAAAAAAAAAAAAAAAGCTTAAATCTTAACTTCAATCAGCTTTCTAACATCAAGCAGAATTCCTGAACTTTTTAAAGACTGTCTGGACCTGCAGTGGCTGGACAACGTATATCCAGTCTATTTTACTTAACTAAGTTGTTGTTGGAATAGAAATTTATTGGAAAGTACCTGAGGTTTAAAAGGACATTCAGATTTAAGGTTAATTTTATAATCCATAGGAATGTCTTTGTACCCTAAATCACAGAGCTATTGCCAATCAATTCACAGGAAATGAGATAAAAAGAGACTATTCCCATACCATCAGAATGTGAAAGTGTCCAATAGTACTAGCAACAGAAGGACGAATATACAGAGTTCCACTATAAGTTTGATACTAATGAGCTAGAAAACATAAAGCTAAAAAAGATACCACAAAACCCAATGTCATCTAGCTCAAGATTTAAGACCATGAACTTTCTAACTGGTTGTAAATTAGGAGATTAATAAAACACATATATTTCTTTTTTAAATTATTTTTATTAAATCATAACTTTGTACATTAATGTATTTATGGGATTTAGGGTACTGCTTTGATATACAATGTGAAATGCTCACATTGAACTAAGTAACACATCCATCACAATTATACTCATTTATTAATAGTTTTGAAATGTACCATTGCATCATGCACATTAGCTGAGGTCCCCCCAAATACCCTCCTCCTCCTCCCATATCTCCCCTCCCCTCCCTTCTCTTCCCTTCTACTTTCTGGACTATAGTTATGTTTTGCCATTCATGTGAGTGTGTAGGTGATTATATATTGATTTCATAGTAGTATTGAGTACATTGGATACTTTTTTTTTCCATTCTTGAGATACTTTACTAAGAAGAGTATGTTCCAGCTCCATCCTGGTAAACATAAAAGATGTAAAGTATCCATCATTTTTTATGGCTGCATAGTATTCCATGGTGTACATATACCACAATTTGTTAATCCCATTCATGGGTCAATGGCACTTGGGTTGTTTCCATATCTTGGTTATTATGAATTGGGCTGCAATAAACATTCTAGTGCAAATGTCTTTGTTGTAAGATGATTTTTGATCATCTGGGTATATACCTAGTAGAGAAATTGCAAGATCGAACGGTATGTCTACTTTTAGCTCCTTGAGTGTTCTCCAAATTTCTTTCCAAAAAGGTCATATTAGCTTGCATTCCCACCAGGAGTGTAGAAGCGTTCCCTTCTCAACACATCCATACAAACATCTGTAGTTTGGGGATTTTGTGATGTGGGCTAATGTTACT
>CAUYPK010121261.1:0-15207 GCA_963574355.1 Loris lydekkerianus | reverse complement strand
ATCACACTGGTTAACATAGCCTTCCTGGCAATTTCACAGTTATTGTGTTGAGACATTTACATTCTACATTTACTAAGTTTCACATATACCATTGTAAGATGCACCACAAGTGTATTCTCACCAATCCCCCTCCTTCCACCAACCGCTCCCCTCCCTCCCCTCCCTCTCCCCCTTCCCCCTATTCCTAGGTTGCAAATGGGTTACAACATTCATGTGAAAGCCCTAAATTAGTTTCATAGTAGGGGTGAGTACATTGGACACTTTTTCTTCCATTCTTGGGATACTTTACTAAGAAGAATATGTTCCAGCTCCATCCATGTAAAAAAAAGGAGGTAAAGTCTCCATCTTTCTTTAAGGCTGCATAATATTTCATGGTATACATATACCACAATTTATTAGTCCATTTGTGTATCGATGGGCACTTGGGTTTTTTCCATGACTTAGCAATTGTGAATAGGGCTGCAATAAATATTCTGGTACAAATATCTTTGTTGTGATATGATTTTTGGCCTTCTGGGTATATGCCCAGCAGAGGAATTACAGGATTGAATGTTAGGTCTATTTTTAAATCTTTAAGTGTTCTTCATATATCTTTCCAACCCATTTGCAACCTAGTTATAGGGGGAAGGGGGAAAGGGAGGGGAGGGAGGGGGGAGGTGGGTGGAAGGAGGGCGATTGGTGAGAATATACCTGTGGTGCATCTTACAATGGTATGTGTGAAACTTAGTAAATGTGGAATGTAAATGTCTTAACACAATAACTGTGAAATTGCCAGGAAGGCTATGTTAACCAGTGTGATATAAACATGTCAACCGATCTGTGAAACTAGTGTATGATGCCCCATGATCATACCAATGTACATAGCTATGATTTAGTTAAAAAAAAAATTGGAAAAAAAGAAAAAGTTTAAGGATGTGATTATTTTCCTGGATGATGATAATAATAATAGTAATAATAATAATGCTAACAACAATGACTGAAGAAAATCCTACAAATGTGTCAGGTTTTCCTTCACACACTAGGTCTTGGCATCTGTGGAAGGTTATGTGTTGTACAGGATTTGAAATGAGAAGACTCCAGTCTAATGAGAAGACTCAAGTCTAATTAATGCTGTGTTGGACATTTGTATGTGACCTTGAGAGAGTTGCTGAACATCCTGAGTTTGCTTTTCTCTCTCAGGCAAAACAGAGACGATGATATGTACATCTCAGGGCTGCTGTTTGAACCTGCTAAAGTGAAAGCAATTCACACATAGAGGAGGTTGATTTGAGATTGTTAAAAACATTTGGAAAGTCATTCTAGTTTTAGGACCTGCCATTGAACTTGTTCTTCCTTGGGATGTTAATCAATCACTCTCCCATTACCTGCTCCCTCTGCCTTTCAAATGGGCCTCATTTTCCAAGAGGACTTCCCTGACCACTCCCTGTCAGTATCAAATTACCTGACTTTTGGCATAGCTGAAAGGATCAGATATATTTATTAGTTTCTTTGTATATGAGCTGCTTCTCGCCCCACACTCATAAAGCTGTAAAAATTTTAAGGCAAGGTATGCTCATTATTTTGTTTATTTCTCTATCCCTAGTGCCAGAAATGTTGTCAGAACATAGTAAATGCTCTATAAATAATTATTGAATGATGAAACCCCAGGGACGCTTGCATTACTCAGAAGCCAGATGTTTTTTCTATAATGGGTCATATTTACTGAATTTATGACCCTTTCCACTTACTATCAATTATAACAGCTTGGCAGTTATTGAAGCTATATTTCCTTCCTAAAATTCTAGGTGGCTGTGGGAAATACAGGAATTTGTCACTCTGAATCCAGGTTAAATATTTTGGCAGAGTTCTGCAGCTCATCACAGACTCTGCTAAATTCCTCACTGGGTGTCACTGGAGTCTATAATTGGTTAAGGTAGCTCTAGATACAGTTTTACACCCAAAGAAGGAACTTCGGTTTTCATTAGTATCTAGGTGGTACATTTTCATAACATAACCCCTCAGAGGTTATTTAGTGGCATATTGTGTAAAATTCATAAAACTATTTTGGATTCCACTTAATCAATAATTAAATGTTTTTATGATGTGACTCTTCCTGGCATGAGTTGTAATACTGGTCCGTAAGCAAAAAATTTTGAGGTTTCTTTGCTAGTGCTTCAGCCAGGAGACTTTTTGCTGAGAAAGGCACCCCACTTTTCCAGGCTCTGGGGAACTCAGTGATTTCTTGGTGTCCCAAATGTGTCACTATATTAGAAAGTATCTCTAACTGGCTACTTTAAATGTCAAGCCCACCAAGAACAAGGTGTTCAAAACGACAGTTATTCAATAGCAGAATAATCACTAGAATTGATCCCCCTTATTTGGGGCAAGACCATTGATATCATGGCATAAAGTATTGAACTCAGGGAAGTTCCTTGCTGCAGAGATAACTGTTAGTCTTACAGGACCCTGAAGCTGTAGAAATTCCCCAAGTCACATGTCATACATATATATCCCTTTCAGGGAGAACAATTTCAAAACTAGAGTTTCCTTGTTCTCCAAGGATTTGCAGGGAGAAATCATAAACTTTCCCATACATAAATTATCTGAGAGTGTTAATTACATTGCTTCAGAAGTTCATATTTTGAGGCCCTCTGATGGCAAATTTATGAATCAGTATGTTAAGTAAGAATCAGGAAGTTGTCTCTGCCATGTATCTGCGAGTAACAATGGCATCCTCACGGCACGCACGGCTACTTGGAATTATTTTATTTAAGAAGAATTCAAATAGAGAGGCTGTATTTTAAATCTTTTTATGACATGTCTGTAATAACTATAATAAATAACAATTGAACTGAAATTGTCTTGGTGAATGATGTCATCAGCTAATCAAAAATCCTTTAGATATATAGTAAATTGCCCTGAATTCAAAGTTAAACTAACTAGTTATGAACTTAAAACTCACCGAATTCACCAATTTTATATATGTGTGTGTGTATACAGCAGGTGCAAAAATGTATACATATTTTAAGAAGGGAAAAAATTGTATTAAAATTGTATTAAAATTATAATACCAAGTTATGTTTGACTATTGCAAAAGTAAGAGATACAAGCTACAATATCCACAATAAGAAATATTATCAGTATATAATGAGGATACATTCTTTGGCACACTCTATCTATATAAAATTAGGAAACTCATACTTTCTTGAAGGCTCAGTTTTTTTGTTTTGTGAATGGGGGAAGGGAGATGAGGAGTGACACATGGTTATTAATGTAAAAGGGATCCCACTTGCTGCGTAAGGAGAAGCTCCTACTGTGAGAAGGGCGTGTGCCAGGCGCAGACAGAGGCCTGGGGTCTGTTCCTCATCCTCATCCTCCCAGAAGCACCTCAGGCTACTGAAGCATCCTTCTGCCTAGGCTGTCGTGAGATATTTTTGGTGCAAGCTTTAGTAAACTTGTAGGTGGACTGCATGGCCAAGTTTGCTTCTTAGGGAACAGTTACTGAGGAATGTCCTTTTTAATTAAGGGAGAAGAACAAAATAAGGAGTATTGGCTCTGTGACCATGCGCCCACTGCCACTCTTCCTGTCTGGCTGGCAATTCTCACTCTCAGAAACTCTGCTCAGCAGAGGCCGACAAGTTTAATTACAGAGAAACTAACTGATTTGTATGTTACCTAAAAAACTAAGAGGGTGACCTTAAGACCGCCTTTATTAACCTAGCCCTAATCTGTTATTCCATGGGTAGGTCTTGTTTGATATTTAATTGTTAGAGAACACTGTGATTCCCAGAAAATGGACAGGGATCTATTTCAGCAAAGCATCAGGAGGGGACTCCACTATTAATCTAATCATATAATTCCTCCCCTTTGCCATAAAAGCTTGGTTTACAAAATCCAGACTCGACCAATCCACACAAGGTATTTTCTTAGCCCAGCTTGCTTGAGAAAGGAGCAGAGCACCGAATCTGTCCACTGAAAGATATCAAAGGTTTACTTGGAGTTTTGGGGGGGAAAGAAATGGTTTTGATTCTGAAAGAGACCCATCGGAAGAGGTGTTTTTACAATTTCTCTCAAGTATTCGGGAGACCCAGAAATGTTGATTCCATCCTTGCATGAGCTGGAAGAGGAAGAAGAAAAAAAGAGCAACAGCAGAAAATGCAGCTAGACCAGGGCAGTGCTGAGCCTTTCGCTTTGTCTTTAATTTTGGGAAGTTTGAAACGCTGTATCTTGGTGTGGGTTTCTTTGGGATTGTCTTGTTTGTGGTTTACTCAGTTTCTTGAATTTATACACATGTGTCTTTTAACAAATTGGAAAGATTTGAGCCATTATATCAAAATTTTAAGTACTTTCCTCTTCTACAAGGACTCACATAGCTGCATGATGTCCCTGAGACGACCTTTATTTATTGACTTAATCGATTCACTCTCTTCTTCATATTAGATCGCTGGTCGGGCACTAGCTTTAAGTTCACAGACCCTTTCCTCTGCCCTCTCTGCTCTCCTCTGCAGCTCATCTACTGAGATTTTTATTTTATTTGAGTTACAGTGTCGTTTTTATTTATTTTTTGTTGTTGTTCTATTATTTCCATTGGGTTTTTGTTTTTGTTTAGCCTATTTTTCATTGTTTTAAATATACTCATTGTACATTGGTCCTTGGAGCCTTTTTCTGACCACTGAGTTGGGATCTTTCTCAGATAACTCGGACGCGCCGCTGGGTTGGTGCCAGGGCTCTTTCACCGCTGGGTATTTGGGGACTGGGTTCTAGTCTCCTGGAGGTCTCCATGGATACCTTGGTGGTTTGGAGGGGAGGAGGAAGGCTTTACTGCCATCACACGGAGAGGCGGTCTCATTATCACTGGCGGTGGTGGAAGTCCTGCCTCCCCACCAGGCCTCCTCTGACGCCTGGTTGGCAGGAGGAGGGGAGGTGGTTTGCTGTTGCCAGCTGAGTGTGGACCCCAGATGCCCCCTGTGGCCCCACTGACCCACGCTGCGGGGAGTGCCCCGCTGCAGCTGGAGAGGGCAGTATCCCCCCTGCTCTTTGCTGAAGTCGGTGGGGTTGGGACCGCAAGTTTTTTTTCTGTGATATTTGCCTGGAGTAGAGTTCTTCTTGTCTAAAGTTCCTGCTGTAACAGGAGCTGTTGCTGTCTTTGATTAGAGAGATGGGGCTTTTGTTGGCGCTTTTTATGGTGAGCATCTATTGGTGGCTCCAAGTTTGGGATATATGAGACAAACAAAAACCATTCTAGGACACTCTCCTTGACGTTGGGATGTCACATATCTCTGGTTTATCTAACTATCCCTTTCTACATCTTAACTTTTTCTAGTGTTTGTTTTATGGATAATGCCCAGGACTTTCAGTTACACTTAATGGAGGAAGAGAGGAAAGTAGGTTTGCTCCATCTTCCTAGAAATTAGACTTTTCATAATTTCATTTTCACGTTTTTACAAATACATATTTGAAGCATCTAGAATTAAAATAAATTCTGCCAAAATACTCTCATAAAGAGTGAGATAAGGATCACATATTACTTTTCCCCTACAATATTCAGCCATTTATCCTAACTGCATTTATCGAATAATCTACCTTTTCCTTAGAGGCTTAAAGTGCACCTTTACCACATATTAGATTTCTGTGTATACTTGGAGCTATTTCTGAATTCTCCACTCCGGACCTTAATCTGTGTATTTGGACTCCAGTACTAAAATATTTTGATTACTATTTTACTACCTGGAAAATCTGTTTTATCTATATTACTCTTTACCAAAAATTTCCTGAGTATTTTAGCATTTTGCTTTCTAATATAAAGTTCAGAATGAGCTTGTCAACTTAAAAAAAAGTATTTGTGTACTATTGTGTTTGTAATATTAAAATTAAATATATCTGATTTGGGGTATTTGAGTCATTCAAAATATTTATTCTTTCTGTGTGAGAACACAGTATTTATTTTTATTTATTGATGTTTTCTGTTATATATTCAGTAGAGCTTTAATATATTTTTCATAGTTCTTAAATGCCTGTTAGATTTATTCTTTATTAGGCATTTTATTCACTTTAATGCTATCATTCTAAATAAAATATTTTCTTTTATTATTTTTTGATTACTGTTTTATAAAGGAAATATATTGACTTTATTACTTATTTTATAATAAGTTAATGGAGTCCTTTTACCTCTTCTAACAGTTTTTCAGTTCATTGCTATTTATTTATAGTATTGGCAAACAATGAAATTTTGCCTTTTTCTCTAATTTTTACAACTCTTATTTTTGTATCCTGTAGTTAGCATTTTTAGAAATACTAGTTAAAAATAGAGAAAAATAGTAGCATTTTAACTTACGGATAATTTTAATAAAATAAGATACTTCTAGTTAACAATTAAGCATGATACTAGAATCTGACTCATTATATATAAATTTCAGAGACAGTATTCATTTGTAATTTATTAGGTGTTTCAAAATGTCAGAAGCAAATGCTATGTTATACTATGTTTAATATTGTTGAATACTCTTGGAAACTAGGACAGAATCATATGTATTTTTTTTCCTCTTTTCCGCATGGATATATTAAATATTAATACTGAACTATTTTGCATTCTTACAATAAAAATCACTTAGTCATCAAGAATTTTTTATTATTTTTAATATGCTATCAATTTGGTTTGTTACAGTTTTATTAAGAAATTTGCCTGACATGAAATGATAAAAATCCTCAAAGAAAACATAGGAAAACACTTGAAGATATGGGCCAGGGGAAAGACTTTATGAAGAAGACTTCTGTGGTAATTGCAACAACCACAAAGATAAACAAATGGGACAATTAAACTGAAAAGTTTCTATACAACCAAAGCAAATAAACAACCTACACAGTGGGAAAAGATATTTGCATATTTTGAATCAGACCAAAGCTTGATAACTGGGATTTATAGAGAACTCAAAATAATCCACATGAGAAAAGCCAACAATCCCATGTATCAGTGGGCAAGAGAGATGAATAGAACCTTTTCTAAAGAAGACAGATGAATGGCTAACAAACATGTGAAAAAATGTTCATCGTCCCTAATTATTAGAATCAAAACTACCCTGAGGTATCATCTAACCCCAATGAGAATGACCCACATCACAAAATCTTAAAACTGCAGATGCTGGCGTGGATGTGGAGAAAAGGGACCACTTTTACACTGGGGTGGGACTGCAAACTAATACAACTTTTTTGGAAGTAAGTATGGCAAACCCTCAAAGAACTCAAGCTAGACCTCCCATTTGATTGTGTAATCCCATTACTGGGCATCTACCAGAAGGAAAAAAAAAATCCTTTTACCATAAGGACACTTGCACTAGACTGTTTATTGCAGCTCAATTTACAATTGCCAAAATGTGGAAACAGCCTAAATGCTCACCAAC
Source organism: Loris lydekkerianus (assembly GCA_963574355.1). Lineage (NCBI taxonomy): Eukaryota > Metazoa > Chordata > Mammalia > Primates > Lorisidae > Loris > Loris lydekkerianus. The sequence goes on along the minus strand of CAUYPK010121261.1, from coordinate 7,831 downwards.
CCAGGAATGGATTACCAAGCTGTGGTATATGTATACCATGGAATACTTATTCAGCCATTAAAAAGGAAGGAGACTTTACATCCTTTGTATTAACCTGGATGGAAGTGGAACACATTCTTCTTAGTAAAGCATCACAGGAATGGAGAAGCAAGAATCCTGTGTACTCAATTCTCATAGGAGGACAGTTAGTGACCTAGTACACAGTGGGGGATGGGCAGAGGGAGGTGGGGGCAGGGGAGAGCAGAGATAGGGAAGAAGGGAGGGAAATAGGGAGTGACGGTGTGTGACACACCTTTTGGGGTGAGATACAATTATACGAGAGACTTTACCTAACAAATGCAATCAATGTAAACTGGTTCTTTATACCCTCAATGAATCCCCAACGATAAAAATAAAAATAAATTTGCCTTAGTACTGACAAGTGAGATTGGTCCACAGAATTGTCTTGGCTTCTATGTGTTATATTTTCATTGGTAACAATGTTGTCCTAGTTTTATAAAAATACTTTGAAATCTTTTCTTCTTTTCTTATAATACAGAACAGTTTAAATTAGCATTGGAAATACCTGCTGTTTAATGGTTTGTTAAAATTTGTCTATAAATTCTTTGAGTCAAATACTGTCAATAATTTTTCAAATGCCAAATAATATCTTTTAGATTTAAAAAATCCCGTCATGGGTTACTTTTGGTAATTTAAACTTTTTTTTTTTCAGGAAACTACTTATTTATTTCACTCAGTTTTGAAGTTTATTTGCATGTGGTTGAACAATGAATTCAAAATTTAAACATTTTGTCTGTATCTAGTTATTTTTACCTTACCATTCTAAGTTTTGGTTTTGTGTCCTCTTCTTTGTTCCTGATTAGGGTACTTCAGTGTTTTATGTATTTTATATTTTACAAAAACTGACATTTGAATGCATTAAATTGCTCAACTTTTCATTTTGCTTATTTATTAATCATTTATGATTAAAATGTACTTTACTTCCATCTCTTTTAGAATTTTTATTTTGATGTTTTTTGCATATTTTTGAGTTAAACATTTAACCCATTTATTTTCACTGTTCTTGGGTTAATATAAAAGTAATTAAAGCTATACATTTTCTTCTGAACACTGCTTTGACTGTGTCTCTGAAGTTCCAAAATGTATTGTTTTTCATTAGCTCTTGAAAGCATTCCACAGCTTTAGATTTGAATTCTTCCTCTTTGAATGTAGTGTTATTTATAGCCAATTTAAACATTTTAATTGGTAGAGGTCTTTTTTTGGGGGAGGGGGGTTCTTTAACATACATAATTATATTACATTTTGGCAAGAGAATGTTTCCCATTTGATACTTATATTCTAGTATTTTAAAGATGCAATGCACAGCACTTTGTGCATTTTCCATGGAAACTTAAAAGTCTGGTATTTCGAGTGCAAAAATTGCTGAAGGGACGCATTGAGGGAAGGGAACAGCCCTGGCATCTGTGAGGGTGGTCAGGGGGTCGTGGGAGGCTCTCTTACGCCCCCACTTGGAGCTGACAGGTCTGGCCTCAGTTTTTCCTTTTCCTGCTCACACTCACTTCTGTTCATCTCACCCTGGGCCCAGAGAATCATTAAGCGTCCATAACAGGCTGGATTATTTACTGAATATCAGCTAGTGTTATTGCTTGTATCTAAAATATTTTCATAATCATTTTCACAGATTATTTAGCATCATTTACCTTCTTTCAAAGGTATCCTTGACCAATTGCACTACAAAAGCTTTGTCCTGCCGCTCTGGGCACTGCAGCTGACCATCCCTGACGTGCTGAGTGAGGCTGTTGGGGCTTCCTCGCCCCTGCCAGACAGGGAAGGTTTTGATTGTGGGCCTGTGCCTCACATACACAATATATCCTCAGCTGCGATAATGACTAAATTCTTGCTGACAGAGCAAGGGATTAAACAAATTTAAAGAGAAAAGCATTTACTTCTTCCCCTTTGTCTTCCTCCCCGCCTGCAAATACATCTCTATTTGTACATCTTGGTCCACAGATGGAAATTTCCCTTCTCTGAAGTTAATTGTGGGCCTCTGTTACACATTTCCACATATCTGATTCCCCCTAGGAAAGAATTTTTAGTTTTCCTATTCTCCACTCAGTTTTGGATTATTCTTTCAGCACCTCACCTTCTCATCAGTCTGGTCTCACCTCTTTAAACATCAAACCAGAAAGGAAGGCCTGCCTTGCGCTCCCACTGTGTGTCTAACCCTAGGGAACCCACAGGCGTCTAACCCTAGGGAACCCACAGCGTGTCTAACCCTAGGGAACCCACAGCGTGTCTAACCCCAGGGAACCCACAGCGTGTCTAACCCCAGGGAACCCACAGCGTGTCTAACCCCAGGGAACCCACAGCGTGTCTAACCCCAGGGAACCCACAGCGTGTCTAACTCCAGGGAACCCACAGCGTGTCTAACCCTAGGGAGCCCTCTGGGCCGTCCCCAGGTAACCTCATCCCCCAATTCTCCAGCAGTTTTCTAACTAGTTTGTCTACTCAGTGTTATTTGCTGTTATCTAAGAATATCTCTTTTCATCATACCCAGTGTCACTCCTAAGTCAAGTGAACTGGTTTACAGGCTTTTGGGATTAAGGCACGGTAATAAGTGGAGACATTCATGTTCTAGAGATAAGGGAAAGTTGGTTAAGAGTCAAACAGATTTTCCAGGTTCTCGGGGCCATGGGTGATGGATTAGAGGGGAAATGGGGATATGGGAATCCATTATAGTAATTCTGGCCCCAAATGAGGAAAACTGAACAAAGATGATGTCAATGTGGGTGGAGAAAAGGGAATGGTTTCAAGACATGGTAAGAAGCTTCCCTTTCCACTGCCATGTAAATTGATTATTCTATGCTCGTCCTCTTGTTAAATCCATTGCCATTGCTCCTCTGTGGGCCTCCTCTGTCTATTTCTTCACATCCAAGTTTATGAGTGGGTGTATCATTCCTATGACTTCCTCTTTCCTCCAGTCGCCTCGTTCTCCTGCAGCCCATAGAAGACCTGCTTGGTCCTACCACTCTGTTGCATGTCCCCTGACTAGCTCCATGTCTTCTTCATCACTAGATCCATGCCTTTTTGTAGTATCTTCTTTGCTGCACTTGACCCTGTTTTCTACCTGAACATCTTGATATTGTCTCTTTGTTTGATTTCCAGATCATTCTCCTCTCCAGGGTCTTCTGTTTCTCTGGCTGTTCCTGCTCAGTCTCCCGTGGGCATTCCTTGTTCCACTCTCTTTAAACAGCAGAATTCCTCAAGGCTGTATCTGTGGTGTCCTTTCAACCACATGGAAACCCTCCTTGACGGATCTCATCCTTCTATGACTTGATGTCTTCTTTGATGCTGTTGATTTTCAGGTTGTATTTCTAACCTTGATCCTTCCCTGCACCCAGCCATCTATGTGTCACCTCCTGCAGTTACTAACTGCAACAAGTCCAAACAGATGTCTCCTCCACCCCCCTTCCTGGAAGTCTTCCTGGACTTCCCATCTCCAGGAACCAAGTGACTGAGTAGGGTCACTTTGGATTTATTCCCCTCACTCACTCTGAGTCTGGTCTCTCATCAAGTCTTACTTTTCAGTATGTTACTGTCTCAAGCTCTTTGTCTCCATCCTCACTGCCATCCACCTTCTGCCACAGAAAATGGTCTGATATTTTCAATTATCTCAAGTACTTAAACCTCATTGCATAGAACATCAGAATGGCCCTTTTTAGAATGTATTTCTTCCTCGGACAAGGCCCTAGCTCCCTGGAAGAATGAGAAGCTCTGGGAGCGCTTCCAGATCTCGTTCCTGCCGACTTCTCCTCACGCCTGCTGACTCTCCTGACCTGCTAACTCTGGCTCCAGCTGTGCTGGACAGTAGAAATTGTTCCTCTCCATTTCTGCTTTGTGCCCCCCCCCCCCCCACACACACCCAAAAGCATTCCCTCTTCATGAACATCTTCTGTGTTGGGTAATTTCTAATTCATTTTAAGACTTCAAACTGGGTGTTCTGACTTCTGCGAAATCCTCTCTATATCGTTTCTGTACCAGTCTCACTCCAGACTAGTCTAAGGGGCTGCCTGCATGTGCCCTTCTCGGGTCCCTGGGGATTTCTGTCTCCAGCACTGTTCTTACCAAGCCACATCGTCCATGCCAACTTATTCATCTTTTCTCTTTACTTACAGTGACCTTGAAGTGCTCTGAGAAAAGTGACTGTTTCTTACTTTTCCATTGTGGTTTTCAAACCTAGCACAATGGCTTTTTTCTTTTATTTTAGGTTAATGTGAGGCTACAAACAACTAGGTTGTTTGCACTTGTTAGGTAGAGTCTCTCTTGCAGTTGTGTCCCACACCCCAAACGTGTGCCATATAACCTTACATTGTGCCCATTAAGTGGCAGCATACCAATCCCCTTCCCTAATCCCTCTCCCTCCTCCCCTGTTCCCTATTCCCCCAACTTGAATTAAATTGAGTTTTTCTCTTATGTGGGTGTGTATTAGATTGTCTACTGGGTTCATACATTAGTATTGAGCACATTGGATATTTGCTTTTCCATTCTTGTGATGCTTTACTGAGAAGAATATGTTTCAACTCCATTGAGGTTAATACAAAACATGTCTCCATCTTTTTTTATGCTGAATAGTATTCTGTGGTATACATCTACCACAGTTTGTTAATCCATTCCTGGGTTGATGGCCATTTAGGTTGTTTCAACATCTTGGTGATTGTAAATTGAGCAATGATAAACAATCTAGTGCAAATATCTTTATGATAGAATGATTTTTTTTCTCCTGGGTAGATGCCTAGTAATATGATTTGGGGATCAAATGGGAGGTCTAATTTCAGTTCTGGAGGGTTCCCCTACTTAGTTTGCAGTTCCACCAACAGGGTAAAATTAGTCCCTTCTCTCCACATCCACACCCGCATCTGCAACTTTGGGACTTTCTAATGTGATCTATTGTCTACCTCTAGTGAGCATAGCCCACAATGGCTTTTTTCAATGAATGAATGAAACTCAGCAGAGGTTTGATGATGGTCTATATTTGGCTATCTAACCTAATATAATTAAAAAGTCAAATTATTTAATTTAATTCTTTTAATCTGAAATTCCTTCTAATTTTTGTTCATGTACAAACATTGCTTTACTTAATGTTCCTACATTTTACCGTGTGCCATTCATCTTAAATAATATTGACTAATAGTCTTATTACCGTATATACTTGAGTATAAGCCGAAATTTTTCGGCACAAAATTTGTGCCAAAAAGCCCTAACTCAGCACAAATTTTGTGCCAAAAAATCTCTGCTTATACTCGAGTATATACGGTAATTATTTTAAGTATAAGGATAATAGCCACTAAATGTCTGTATTGCCATTTATTTGCATGATCCTCTGTTGCTGGCAATTTTAGTTGTAAGCCTTTGTTTTGATTTGTAAAAGGACTAATTTTACAATTCTTTCATGGTGTTTTGCCCCATTTACTCTCCATTAGGAACTTAGTGTAAAACCAGGATCTGGCCTAAGGAAGGTACAGTACAGTCCTGCCTTATGACAAAGGAGGTCACCAGGCTCATATGCAGTCTTCTCTTTTATCACTTCAATTTTTATGTGGATATTTGTTTTTAGAATTATTAAGATAGATGCTATACCAACAACAAGGAACTAATGCTGGCACATCACCTTGGCAATACTAAGGGAGCACATGGTATTAAGATTGGACTCAGATGTCCTGGTTTTTATTGCAATTTGTACCAGGTCTCATTTGGGAAGAAACTGACACTTGGGTTCTAAATTCATAAGTCAAGAAAATACCTGTGATGTATTGAACCTTACTCTGTGGCTCTAGGTTTCTTCCCATTGAAGTAGTTGCTAATGGTTGGTGCTGAGTGAGGGAGAGTGGCTATTTTGCCCCAGGTCAAAGCTGCAGCAAGATAGTTTCTGGCATTTCAAACATAGAAGATACTGAAGACTTTCCCTTAATATTTTTTACCATATGTATTCACAATGTTGTATCTTTTGGTTATACATCTTTCAGTAAGCCTCAGTGTACTGACACTTTCTTAAAACAGAACTCTAAAAGCACATTATTCAGACGTGACCTGGTTAGCACTGAGAAGTGGATCTCTGATTTTCCTAGTCTGACGTAGATGCTCATTAGCATAGTGAAAGCTTGCGCTTTTGCTTCTTTTTAGAAACTTCATCATTACTCAAAAATGCAGTTCAACAATCATTTATGACTATGTTAACTCTGTCTATTTCAAGACAATGCCTTTTGATTTTTAAAGTTGGGGTGAGCTGCACAAATCTGTCGGTTACAGGTGGGAATTTCGGGCCCTGTGGGAAGAGAAGGTGACATGACCCAGCAGTGAAGGGTTGCATTTGGATAGACAGGATTCCGGCTCTTTTAGCTCTCTCCACATGCTTCATTTACTCAGCCCTGGCCGGTGGCCAGCCTTGATTAGCACAACTTGACCTCATGTTGGTTCTGCTATTCTTTGTTGGAGAAAATCTCATTTCCTTGTAGCAATTAACATGCCCAGTTGACAATGAATTGCGTATTACTTGTTTGTTCAGTAATTAATTAACTCTACTATTATTGAGTGTCCAATATGATTCCCAAACTTTGGAAAATGTATAGAAGAATTTAATATGATCTTTTATGACTTCACTGCATATAATCACATGCTGGATTGTATGTAATCTAACATCAAAAATATCCCTTTTTGGGGGGGAGTGGATAGCTAAATTTGAGTACCACGACAGACATTTGTATGGCTCACTGATATTTCTCATTTTTGTTTCTTTCCTGGGCCCCTTAAAAGATGATGCTCCCCTGCCCTTTAATGTTAGGTATAGCCCATCTCCTTTCTTGGGTCACAAAATATGAACAAAGACTTGACTTTTAGAAGAAATGGCTTAAGAGTGGTCTTAACCCTGCCTCAGGAAACTGTGAAAGTTTCTTGTTGTGAGGTGAGCATTATGAGGCATTGGAGACACCAGCATCCTGATTCCTTGAATGATTACCATAAGCAGAGCCCCTTATGACCAGCATTGAATCTGCATGAGATTCATGATTGATATGCATCAGATAGTTTTGGGCAAAAGCACAGATGCATAAATGAATGTCTCTCAAGGAAATGCTGTAATTTTTTGGTAGGAATAGAGTGCTGAAGTCTTGGCCCCAATATTGGCAGAGTCTGTGCTGCTTTTCTGTAGGGCTATCATTGTACTACGCATTTAAAGATCTTTCTTTATGCTTGCTATGAGAAATAAGCAGAGGTTTGCAAAAAATAGTATTTTGTATTAAAACGTATAAATTTTAATGATCTCATTTATGTAGATTATCCCTAAATGAAATTGATGTCAATTTGCTCAATTTTGCTTCACCTTTTTTTTAGGTCAAATGTTTATCCTTTAAAAATCATTTTTAAGGGTAAAACTGATCTTTCTCTTCTGTATTATATATTTTTAGGCTAAGCATTTTATAAGATATATTTATGAAAGTTTTGCCTGAAATATGTAAATACGTTTTTAATAAATAATAAGTGGGCATTGTGTATTTTATTCTGTTTTTGTAGACAGAATTCAGAAGATAGCAAAGTCAGAGAAGTGGCAGAAAGTTTCTAGCCTTCAGGAACATGCTGTTTTAGATCACAGAGACATTTGATTGGTTCAATTTTCTGACTATTAAAATGAAAGGGCTTTGATTTGCATTTCTCTGATGGTTAAGGATGATGAGCTTTTTTTCATGTGTTTGTAGATTTTGTGTCTGTCTTCTTTAAAGAAGTTTCTCTTTAAGTCCTTTGCCCATCCTGAAATGGGGTCATGTGTTCTTTTCTTGGT
>CAUYPK010121259.1:0-42077 GCA_963574355.1 Loris lydekkerianus | reverse complement strand
GCAATTAAGAATTGGGCTGCAATAAACATTCTGGTACAGATGTCTTTGTTATATTGTGATTTTAAAGGCTGTAACCTAACTATAGCACAAGACTATGAGGAAAGGGCCAAGGAAGGGGAAGAGAGGGGGAAGGTTAGGGTAGAGGGAGGGTAATGGGTGGGGCCACACCTACTTTGCATCTTAGAATGAGTACAGGCAAAACTTACTAAAGGCAGAATACAAATGTCTACACACAAAAAACTAAGAAAATGCCATAAAGGCTACATTAAACGGTTTGATGAGAATATTTCAGATTGTATATGAAACCAGCACATTGTACCCCTTGATTGCACTAATGTACACAGCTATGATTTAACAATAAAAAATAATAATAAAATAAATCAGCACATTGTACCCCATAAATGCATTAGCATATCCACCTATGATTTAATAAAAATAAAAATAAAGACTAAAGATAGCTAACATGTCTTAAGAGAATACTCAAGAGAAAAATCAAAATGTAAAGCCTTTATAAATTTACTTAAAATTTACTAAAATTGAAAGTAATTATTAACTACTTATGTTAACATCCTAGAAATCATTTTTGAGATAACAGATGTAGAGCTCTTATTCATTAGAGCCAATTATTAACTGGGTTTGTAGCTGGCAACACGTGCAGGCGTTGACCAGCAGCGGCTCCTGTGTGGGTTGAGAGCACCTTTCTTTTGCCCACTGCTCTGTTCTATGCCTTTCTGCTCTTGTAGTTATTTTAGGAGTATAGTTTTTAGGTTCCTTTGCCAGCTGGGTTCTGACTAGTTGTGAAATTGGAGCAGGTGGGAAGCACTCTCTTTTTCTTGCTCTGCCCCACAGCCCACACAGAGGCTGTCCTTCCCCTGTGGCTCCAGATCCCACCAGGCTGCCCAGCCACATGGCCTGCCTTCCAAATTCTGGCATTCCTTTTCTTCTGCTTTTCCTTTAACCATAGGGTTTTCTTAACTCTCTTCTGTGGCTAATCTGGGTTGAATAATTGATTAAAATTGTCTAACTGTATTCTCATTTTGTTCTCTACCTCCATATCCAATGTATGCAAATTTACCTGTATTAAATTTTCTCTATTTGAAAAACCTACCATGCTGTTTCCCTGAAGAGAACCAAAGGGATTCAGCAAATGTGTGGAAAAGCCTGAGCACGTTCAGTGAGAAGGGGTCCAAGTTCACGCAGCTGTCAGACTACTTTGGAAACAGCTCACTGCCAGCTCCTGTCTTCCCAGTCCAGGTTGAGATCTATGTCAGCAGGGCCAGAGCACTTTGCTGGGGAGGAGGAAAACAATGAAGGGAATATGTCCCATGGGGATGCCGCACCCTGCGGTGGCCCAGCACAGTTTGCCTCACACACAAGCCCTGACAGAACATGGAATCCTTGCAGAAGAAAAAGTTTGATGCAGGAAGCTTTAGGCCCTAAAAAACATCCCTTATGAAAAGAAAAAACAGAAAGATACATATATTTACTTTAAAAAGAATCCTGTATCTGATAAAATTGGATGATAGTAATACATTACCAAGAAGAGAGAAATCCAAGGGCCTGTTAGAAAGATGGGAGTCACGTCGGAGTAGATGCCTTGGATTCAAGCTTTAGTTTCTTTGTTTTTTTTTTCTTTCATTCCTGTGTGAGCACAGAAAGCCATAAAATAGCATTAAACCCTAGTTTCTTCAACTGTGAAATAGGAATAATGATGGTAACACCTACCCTACAGGGATGTCTTACTATGTAATAGTTACACAAGCTGGGCAGTGGTAGAAAAGTGGCTTCTGTCTTAAAAAGCAGGAGGCCTATTTTTCAGTGGACAAGTCATCACTTTTAAATCCTCTGCCTACCTCTTCTTTGAGAACAATGTAGGGGGCAGAACATGTTAATGAAATTTGGGATATGTGAAACTAGCCTCAGAATTGATGCGAGTATCAGAATATGGAGCTAACGTAAGATGAGGAGAGGGTTATGGAAGAACCCGGGGGATGAGCATGATGGAAAGGAGCTGTGGCAGGAAAGCGGCTGGAAAAAATACCATTGTGGGATAGCCGGAGACTTCAGAGCAGGAAAATCAATCTGATTTAAGGTGCTCTGCTATTCTTCCAATCCAATAAATGCCTGATATGAGTATTTCTGGAAAAACTTAAGGAAGAGAACTGGCATTTAGAGCAAGAAATGCAAGGTCCTCTCTTTCCCCAGGAAAATACTCACAGATTTCAATGAGAACCATAGCCTACCTTTAGTGGGACTTGATTCTAACTTGTTTAATCTCCAAGGACCAAGAGGCCCAGTGCATACATGCATCAGATAATATGTGGGCGGGCGCATGATGGACTAGAAGCAAGAGACAAATCTCATTTACTGCTTGTCTGTTCTCAATTAATGTTTAATGATGCTTCCAAGAGCTTTTGTGTATTTAAATTTTGCACTAGATGTGTTTCAACTTTAAATGAGTAACTATCAGGCTCTTGCCTTATGATTACTTTAATATGTAGGAAAATAGAAAAATAACATGACTTAATACTTCCTACGTAGGTAATTCTAAAGTACCAATCAAATAAAAACACAAGTAAGACAGAGGCGATGCATAGTCTACGCTTCGGATACAATTTTTTACCATGACAATTAATTGTGTTCTTGGTTTCGCTAAGAGCCACTCAATGAGTATTATTCCAATGTCATTTTCAAAGCATATTTTGTTTTCATTCCCTGGCCTTGTACATTGGTTAGAGGTTGTTCTGCAAATGCCTTGTGTGACTCCACACAACAGTGAAAGCCTGTCTCAGTAATTGCTTCATTAATATCTTCATGTCATTTTAAAAGCCTCCTAAAAGCAATAAGTTCTTAAGTGATATCAAATTTTACCATCATTGCACCTGTAATAACAATCATGTGTAAATAATAGTGCCAGTGCTATCTCTATACTGGAAATGCTTGTCTTAATTAACATGCATTATTTTGAAGGAATGCACTGGTTAATATATAATTTGTTAACATAAATGTGCATTGCATTTAGATAAGTGTGACTCCAGGAAAATGATGCCTTGAATACAATAAGCACCATGGAATTTAAATGAGAAAAAAAAAAAATCTTCCTAAAGTATTTTTTCCTTAAATATTTTTTCTTTAAATATAAAGGAATATCTAAAAATAAAATGCAGTATCGTGTATTTCCAAAGTAACTTTGTCTGACAATATTTCCTTGAGGGACATCAAAAAGCAAAACTTAGATTATCATTACTGCATTTCCTATATTTCATATATTCTTTTTTGAATCATGGCTAGTATAGAAATGGGATGATTTTCTCAGCTTAGTTAAAAGATGTATCTTCTGTGTATACTGATATTTTCCATTTTACTATTTCTTATCAGGAATGTTGCACAATCGGTCGGGTAAGCCTGGCTAACTTTCAGACCGTTTCATGTTTAAAATCAGCAGATCGTGTTATTTAGTCTTTTGTTCGTTTTGTGATGATTGGAATGACAGGTATCTTTTGAATGAAGGAGCGATAGTTTTCTGGCAAAGCTAAGTATCTTTAATGTCAATCTTGTCTTTAAACTTTCATTTAAAAATAGAAATAATTTTCATGACAGAAAACTTCTTGCAACAGATTGAAATACATTTATATTTTATTTTGGAAAGGATTCTCCAGATACATGCTGGGGGCAGTAGGATACCATGTAGGTAATTAGAATGACACTCCACGACTTCTTAGCAAGTCTCTCCCTTCTGCACCACCATCAGACTTCTCTCATTCTTCAAGCCAGAATTTAGGTTTCATCTCCTTATGAGGTTATGTACCATTAGAGATGAGTAAATATTTGCTCTTTCCTTATAGGCATCAGAGTGTACAGCACATGTTTGTGGAGCCATAATTAGCAAGGTACATGAGTGTCTGTTAAAAAACACTGAGATATTTTGAAAAAATAAGTCCAAGCAGCAATATCACATCTGCACAAAGAAAATTGCCTTCTAGGGAAACTGTTCCCTAGACTATTATTATCCACAAAATATACAATCGGCTGTAAGACAATTCTCTTTTTTTATAGAAGAGAAAACTGAGATTTGGAACTTAATGGACTTACAAAAACTCACTAAAGGAAGGTGTTCAGGGACGGTGTCCCCGATCCTCAACACAGATGTTTTTGCCATACCCTTTCTTCTCCTAAACCTCTATCTAAATATGAGTATTCTGTGCTAAGTGTGTGTAGTCTCCTCATGTTTGAGATGATGGTTTCATACATACAATCAACAAAAAGATTTTCAATGGAAAAAAATATATAAATGATGAGATATCTTTAGGTTCTCCTAGTTAACTTGTTTCGATTTGTTTAAATCAATGTACTTGTTTAGAGGGCTGACATTCCCAGTTTTTGTGTGTGTGTTCTTGTTGTGAAGACGGCTTATCATACAGGTTTATAAGGTGCACAGCTGCGCAGGCCTGCAGTTCACGGCAAAACTTGTCTCACAGAAAAGGGTCAAGAATATTTCAATTTCTTATGCCATATTTAAATTCTCTCTCTCGCGCTCTCTTTTTTTTTTTTTTTTCATAAGGACTTACCTCATTTCAGTTATAACAACTGGGTGGATATGCAGTCACATCTTGAATAAAGTCTTCCAGAATCTCACATTTCCCAACAGCTACATAAAAGGTTTAAGGGGCTGGATGTGGTGGCTCACGCCTGTAATCTTAGCACTCTGGGAAGCCCAGGCAGGTGGATTGCTTGAATTCAGGAGTTCAAGACCAGCCTGAGCAAAAGCAAGACCCTGTATCTACTAAAATAGAAAAACTGACTGAGGCAAGGGGATCATTGAGCCCAAGAATTGGAGGTTGCTGTGAGCAATGATGCCATAGCACTCTACCCAGGGCAATAGCTTAAGACTCTGTTTCAAAAAAACAAACAAACAAAAAAAGGTTCAAGCAGTAGCTGAAAACTGGAATGATCCTGCTACATTTTGGTTTTCTTTTTGTTGTTGTTTCATTAGTTTACTTCTTAAAATTGATTTATTTAAATAACATTTACTGCAAATTCTTACAGTTAAAGTTAGATAGATAACGCCAGAAAACCAGAAATATCAGGGGCTAAAAGAATCTAAGAATGATTTTAGGGGATGAAAAACAGAATGCATTTGGTTGAAATTTAAAATGGGAAAGATTGTCAACGAGGCAGAGAGATTCAGAAAGGTGCTTCCAAAAGGAGCAGAGGAAGTTTGCACACTCATAGTAGTGAGATTATGACAAGGAGCAACACAGACAAACACAGGCTGAGGGGGACCTGGCTGCACAGTCTGCGGAGAAGAACGGGGCTCTGGCACATGTTCAGGCATCTGGAATATTTTTAAACCCAACGATGGCAATTAAAAAAAAAAAAAAAAAAAAAGCTTCACTCCACTCACAGATGCAAGGGAAGGAAGGTCCTCTGTCTGATGACTAGGTTTATGCTACTTGCAGTGGGTAGGAGGGAGTTAAGAAAAGAGAGCTGGAAAGCTTTCTTCTTGGATCTGCAGTACTTTTGGAGAACAAAATGAATACAGCAGTTTGTTTTTGTTTACTCACTGTATCTCTGTGGCTGAGCTGGATTCAGAGGCATAGCATAGCATTTACATCTTAAAGAAGACTCACTAGGTTGCTATGTGCCTTTATTCAAAAACCACTACTGCCAAATTGAAGAGTGGAGTCAGTCATTTTCAGAGCAGCCTCTTTGAGTTTGATTAGGGTCTCATGCATCATTGATATGTCAGCCAATTTCTGCCTCCTCACAGGAAGAAACAGGTACTTTAAATTAGCCCCGAAATGAAATTGGAGTTTACATCCCTAATGAAGTGAAGGCAGAGATAACTAATGCATTAAAACTTCCACAACACTGGTGCATGGGCAGTATTTAGATATCATAATTTATAAGTTAATTGACACTCCTTGTTTTCAGATCTATTCCCATTTTATATTTATGGAGGCCGTATAATTAAAAGAGTGTCTTTTCTGGGTTGAATTCCTTCAATGTCATATTTATGAAATAGTCTGAAATCCCTTCCTTCTTTTAAAGACTACGAATTTCACCTAATAACTAAACAATATAGACAATGAAGATTCTCTCAGTTTTCACATTCATTTTAAAAGCCTCTGTAATTTTTTTCCTGTTACCATAAAGTTAAAATAAATATTCACTCACCAAGTGTCAAAAATTTATATTCCTCTTCCTCCCACTGCCCTGTAGCTCTTTTCTGTCTTTTTTCCTTATCCACCATGTGTTCTCCAGGTATGACAGTATCAATGTCACACTTGGTTTACCATTCTTCTCTCCCTTCACAACTCACAATTACTCTGAAAATGGAACGTACTCTCATTTATATGAAGTGTTCCTTCTTACATTTTGTGTTTCCGTCACGATGATCGCCTACCTTTGCTCAGTGAGGGAAACAGGCCACTGTCACCATCTTTAAGATAGTTTAACATCTCAATTTTATATTGTTATTTCTTTATTGCATTGTTTCATTCTAACAATCGCTTGTTTTTTACTTAAAAGGAAACAAAAAATAAAAGACTTGACTTTTTTATATTATAATTATATCCATTCACTACTTCTGTGGTACAGAAGTTTATGTACTAAACTGTAGTGTTCTGATTAAGTAGAAAACACTGTATATCGCCAACTTCTGTTCTTTCTTCCTGCATTAATTTTGAAAACTTTAACACTTCTACTTATAATTTTAACAAAAGAAATAGATTAAGAAATGTAAAGTTTAAAGGTACAAAGACTTTTATAAAAATAAGAATATTTTTGGCTTGAGAAGTGATTTTTTTCATGATCACAAAAGTGAATCTCTCAGAGAAGATTCAACTGAATGCTCTGACAATTTGGTCTGATAAATTTGGCCAACTAATATTACTATAACTGTTCATTCGAGCTCTCATCACACTATTTAAATAGTTTTTTGAGGTGATAATGCACATAGAAATTCTTATATTGGTAAATTCAGTTGTTCATAATAAATTTATGGAGCTGTGAAACCATCATCATAATTCAGTTTTAGAAATTTTCCATCATCCCCAACATTTCCCTCCACCCCATTTCAGTCTACCCTCACTCCACTCCTGACACTCTCCCTCCCCATCCATCTCAGGCTTAGGCAACCACTGATCTGTTTTCTATCCCTCTGGATGTGGTTTTTATGGTATTTATTGTAAGTGAAGTCATGTAACATATATTCCTTTGCACTTGGCTTCTTTTATATGCCATCATATTTGGGGAGTTTATCCATGTTGTAATGTGCATCCGTATCGTACTCCATTTTTACTGTTGAAAGTATTATGCTATTTGTATATATTGCATTTCTTTTCATTTAGCACTTACTTGACACTGGGATTGTTTCCAGGTTGGGTGTGTTGTGAATATTTCTAAGGACATTCATGTACACATCTTTGTATGGACATATATTCCCATTTCTCCTACGTATATTCCTAAGAATAGTACTGCTGGGTGAAACACTAACTTTATGTTTAACTTTTTTCTTAAGACGCTGTCATTTATTGTTCAAAATGGCAGTATAATTTTGTATATCCACTTATTAATGGACATGTCTATGTCTTCTCCAATAGTTGACAGTGGAAATGTGGAATCTTACTTGTTCAAACGCTTAAATAAAAAGTCTATCTTTGGGTGAACACTAAGTGAGGTAAACACAGACAACATCCCTAGGAAGCCTTGCTTAAATCTAAAACCAGAAAGCTGAAAAGGCAGCAGAGATGTCACTGACCACATGTGACAGGGAAGAAAGACGTCGCTGGTTTAATTCAGGCAAGTAAACCAACATAGAGTCCACTTGTAGCTGAGGCATTTCAGGTGCTGACTCACTTTCATTCATTGCTGGTCTATTCTGAAAACTTTTATGCACGTCCACGTTGGTGGGTCACCTTCACCCAGAGCTGCATGTGTAGACTGTACCTAGTCTGACATTGCTGTGTATTAGAGACGGGTAACCCGAGATAGTTCGGAATGCATTAAAGTCTCCATGGCTGTCTCACCTTCTGGAACTCTCATTGTCACTCATCAGTTCCCAAGTGTGTGATTTGCCTCTCACGACACTGAAATCTAAAGCTTACTGAGCTTCCTTTCAGCTCTTCTTGTTTGGTTTCCACTTTAAATGACAGAACTCCAAATAAAGCAAGTTTCCTCTTGTAGTGAGAATGAAGCTGCTCTTTTCAGGGACTGCTCCGCATCGGGTAAACCTCCATGCCAACTGGCCGGATGAGTGGGCAATGGGAACAGCCTGGGGAAGACCGCCACAAACTCCTCATGTTCCTACACCAAGTTTAGTTGTTTTCATTTATAAACTCTTCTCAGTTCGTTGTTTTTCTCTGATTGATTTTTCAAAGTGCTGAAATGATTGTTTTTGACAGTTTGGGCCAAATTTATAGTAGCTCTCTGAAGACAGAATTGGTCAATCTCCTCACTCCATCATGCGAAAGTGAATCCTCTGGGTTATCTTTTATCTTCCTTAAAATACAGCTCCTGAAACAATCTATAAAGACTAGATTCAATAAAAATTACAATAAATGTGTGTACTGCTATCTTCTCTTCCCCCCCTAAAAAAAGCATTAAAATAATGAAAAGTATCTCACAGCCAACAAGAAAAAGGCTGGCAGTGGAGCTAGCAGACGAGCAATGTCATTGGAACTTTGAAAGACTGCAGGTGGCTATGTTCAGTACATGACAAAAGCTGGCCAGTCAGACTCCAGAAGAGGAGGTTAACAAGCACACAAACACTACAGGGCCCTTCTACAGGCAGAAACAGAATCTGAGGTATCAAGTACCCAGAACTCAACTGCCTATCAACGAAAGAGTAGACAAACGTATTCTGCTATAACCTTAACAATGAAACATGCATCAAGCAAAAGAAAGTAACTGCAACACAGATGAACATGGATATATTTCAGTAAAATGTCAGTTCAAATAGGAAAATACAAGACTATATAGACCTTGAGAGTTCTTGTGAAATTAAAAAGAAACTAAAATAATATCCATATGATTAATGGGTTGGCAAATTATGTCAAGAGGACCAAATCCACCTGTTTTTCTGTGGTTGGTCTTGAGCTAATAATGGCTTGTACATGCTCAAATGATTGAAAAACACATTTCACCGCCTGTAATACAGACTTCTGGAACAGAGCCAAGCTCATTAGTCTATGCATTATCTAAGGCTGCTTCTGTGCTACAGTAACAGGGCTGGGTAGTTGGAATGCAAACCGAGCCCTCAGATGCATAGAGCTGTATCCAGACTGTTACAGGATAAATTTACCAACCGCTGTAGACGCACATGCACGCATACACACGTACATCTCAACATACGCAAATATACACGTATAAGCACATAAAACAAACTAAAAATAAACACATAAGTAATAGAAACATACACATATTTATAATTGCATATACATATATTTAAATAAATAAATGTACACATTTTACTTATAAACCCAAGCATATTAACATACACACTTACTATTAATGTGTGTGGTATCACGTATATGATATAAAATTATATAGAAAGCAAGGGAATTATAAATGCATAATTCCAGGAGCTAATTGTCTCAGATGAGATACCAGAAAGTGGATTGGTGGAGCACTAACTGTGAAGTTAGATCTGACTTATTGTTAAAGGGTTTATTTTTAAGTTGAAATGTGCTCATTAACAATAAATGCATAGATTATAGATAGATGATAGACAGATTGATAATAGCTAAAAAATAGGTGAATGTTTCCTAAATGAGGGAATAATACTAATCAAATTATGCATACCTGACATCCATTAAATTTTTTAAAACTCCCTTCATAATTTGTAAAATATCACCATAGAATTTTTTGCCCACTTTATGCAACTACAAAATTACCCAGAGAAAAAGACTGAAGGACTGATGTTCTGCTCGAGAGGCAGGATCTCTGTGGAGAGACAGGATCAAAGGCAAAGCTCCAGGATCAGCTGAAAGCGGGAAAAATAAAACAATTAGTCTCTTTCACCTACCCATTTATCAAACTGCTTGGTCTCCAAACATGGAAGAATTAATTATTCTCTGGCAAAAATTGACTAATGTCCCCCAACCAAGAGCAACAAAGAATCACTTAGATGCTGACACTTAGCAGGGAGGAGAAGGTCTTAGTTATCTACTGTCACATAACAAATCTCTGCACACTTAGTGACTTAAAGCAACACTAATTAGTAAAATGGGAGGCGACTGGGGAAAACGGTATGGAGGCTCCTCTAAATATTAAATCTGGAACTATCATGTGACCTGTAAATGCCACTTCTGGGCCTGTACCAAAAGAGTTAAAAGCAGGGAGTCCGAGCGGCATTTGCGCTCCGTGCCCATAGCTGTGCTATTTACACCAGCCACGTGACGGAGACCATCCAGTGTCAGCTGATGGCTAAATGGGTGAGTGAAATGTGCTGTGCAGATTATAATGGAATATTATTTCTCTTCACAAAGGAAAGGCATTATGACTCATGCTACAACATGAATAAATCTTGAAAACAATATGCTAGATGAGATAAACCAGACACAAAAAGCTTTTGTGCAGATAAATGTTCAAGCAGATTAAAGGTAGCTGACTGGAATCGTCTGATTCCCCTAGGTGAGGTCCCTAGAATGTCAAAGGCACAGATGCAGAACGTGGAGCAGTGTTAACAGGACCATGGCGAGGAGGAAAGCAGGAGTTCTTATTTACTGGGTACAAACTTTCAGTTTGTCTAATCCTATAGAGGATTAAACATCATACTTACTGCAACAGCCACCAATATCAATTCATCTGAGGAATTACTGAGAACAAGACATTCTCCTAGCAAGCCTGGAAATCTCTTGTGACTTGGAAAGCAAACCACCAGGTAACTCAGTGATCCTGGAGGAGCAAAGTTGAGTCCTGTAGTAGTCTGTGAAAAGTGCTCAGTGCTATCCTGCACCTCACTACTTGCAACACGTACTGTCAACCCGTGTCTTGCGTGATCATTTATACATTCATGAGAGAAACTATTCTGATATGGATGATGGGTGGCTGCATATGTAAATGCACTTAATACCACTTGTCTGTATACTTAAAAATGATCAGAATGCTTTTGGTAGGACAGCCATTTACACATTGAAAGAAAACTTCACAGTATAACATTATGGAATTTTTAAATAGCCACCATATCTTCCTACTTTGCTAAAATGTAGAAATGCTAAAACTAAGAAGGGGGAACAGGGGTGGGGAATAAGGGCTGAAGATTTACTCTTCTATACAACGCACACTGATCTGATGATGAATACACTGAGAGCTCTGACTTCAGGGTGATACAATTCATCCATGTAACGAAACACATGGACCCCCTACATCTATTGAAATAAAAACCATTAAAACTAGAATTATCATGTAAAAATGTAGAAGTCCAGAAATAAAGAGAAGAGTCCAAACATTTCTAGTTATGGATTAATACGGGGCAGGCAAAAATTTGGAAATTAGAATAGCATCTGACTTACGAAATACAACTTAAATTTGAAGAATGTTTGGAATTATGCTTTTAAGTTTATAAAAAAAATTCAACCAAAAATTTTATATCATGACCAAATATTAAAACAAGAGTGATGCTCAAAATTCATTTTTACATATGAAATTTCTTAACATCTTAATATTTAATATAACCTTTTTGGAAACTTACAAAAGTTTTGTTTCATCAATATTAGAGGAAAATTACAGAAAAGAAGAAGATACAGAAATAAGATACAGCATCCAACACAGAACAGAAACAAAATAAATTCCCTCCTAAGTCAATTTTAGGATAACAGCCGTGCCCATGTTTAGAAAGCAACAGGTTTTATGGGAGCCAGAAGATGGTGGGCCCAAGAGAAAACCTTACGTTCCCCTACCTGCCTTAGGTAATGGAACTGGGAAGAGTTTTGATGGGACAAAAGAAAGTGGATATTTTAAGTTCTCTGTCTATAATTTAATAACAATACAAATAAAGTTAGCAAATAAATCATGTTCTTATTGCTCTATTTTCACCAAAAATCCAGCATTTATTTTGTGTTTCATATCCTTTGTGAAAACCTTTCTCATCTATGTCTACTGACTGTGGATCATTTCCTCCTAAGATACCTTGAATGTTGTGCTAGTTGATACATCACAATTAATTTCACATAGGTAACACAGCTCCAGGTAAAACTTCAATTAGAGGCTGGGCGCCCATAGCACAGTGATTAGGATGCTGGCCACATGCACTGAGGCTGGTGGATTCAAATACAGCCCAGGCTTGCTGAGAAAATTAAAAAAAAAAAAAAAAAAAGACTTCAATTAGAAATTAATGTTACCAATGTCAAATAAATTAAAATTTTTGAAAAAATTTTAAAACCCACTAATAAATACGATCTCCAATAAAAACTAATTTAATTTGATCAAAATTTTTAGTGTTACAATAATGTTCATCAGCTTCTCTGAGCAGTTTTTGTGAGCTCTGCTTCTTTTCTGGATATTGTGATAATGATGCTTATTTAAGCTTTCAGAAATGATTATACTCACACCCACACATACGGACATAGCCATCCACCTGCACACCTTTCATACTACGTGCCTACTGAATCCAGTGGCGAGGAGTTGGCACTTGGAAAACTTTAGGAGAACGTCCAGTTGACAATCTGGAAATCTCATAGGTACTCTCCAAGAATGTTCTCCAAACAATCAAATCTGCTCTCCATGTCTTTCCAAGCTGCTGGCGCTGGTCTTCCTCCTCTGGTAAAATGAACCTGGCTTGGTGTAGCTGCACAGCATTTTCTGTCCAGCTGCAGAACATGTTGCATTCTCCCTATTGCCAGTTATTTATTCATCCAACACATTTCCTCCTCTGCCTCTCCACAGTACTTTGCACTTATGTCATGCTTTCTTAAGCAGAATCTCAAAGTTCTTCCAAATATGTGATTTCATTATTCTTCTTGATAATTCTGTAATGAATACAGGTATAAACGGTACCAAATTTGCCAATGGATTAGGTTCTCAATATTCATTTGGATGTTGGTTATTTGAAATCCAGAAGCAAAACACAGAAACTGGATCAGGGGGTTGTCTGAACATGCGTTCGTGCACGTGCACACTGAGGTATAGTTTTACATGAAGGCACTGCAAGGGCCATCCGGTAAGTGCAGTGATGTTTCTGCAGGATTATGTTTCAGAAAGTCTAACATGGGTTTCTGGAAAAATATTTTCCTCTGCTGACTTCCTGGAAACAGAATTTAGCAATTTCATATTCAATACTACACAGTCCTTGTCTTTAATCCCCATCATGGCTGAGCATTTGGAAAGGGGCTGAGCCAGTCCTAATCCACCTGTGATAGCCCCGTCTGGGAGGATGCTGACGGAACACGGGGAAGAGCTGGGACGGCCGCGGGCCAGGAAGTTGTGGGACTGAGTTCCTAGTTTATGATCTCATCTCTCTTTTTAAATTTAACTTCTATTTTCCCAAATGCTGGGCTATAAGTACTGCGTTCACCACCAAATACTTGTTACTTTTCTTTTTTTTTGGCGCGGGCCTGGGTTTGAACCTGCCACCTCCAGCATATGGGGCTGGAGCCCTTCTCCTTTGAGTCACAGGCACCGCCCAATACTTGTTACTTTTCATCAATGTTTCTAACCTTGCTGGTACATTGAGTACTAGAAAACAGTTACATGTTTTCTTCCTATGTTTATATTCCTGCCTGGGGGGGGGGGGGAAACTTTGCATATAGGCTAAGATTTTCCAGTAAATATTTAGAGCATTGAAAAGATAAAATTATGCAAGAAATAAACAACCCCATTAAAAAGTGGGCAAAAGACACAAACAGGTGTTTTCCAAAAGGAGCTAGACAAATGGCCAGCAAACATATGAAGAAATGCTCAACATCACTGATCATCAGGGAAATTCGAATTATAGCCACAGTGAGATGACACCTTACCATTGTCAAAATGGCCATTATTAACAAGGCAAAATGCCATAGATGCTGGCCTGGGTGCAGAGAGAAAGGAATGCTCAAACACTGTGAGTGGGAAGGCAAATCAGTAGCATGTCTGGGGAGAACAGCATGGAGATTCCTCAGAGAAAGCCGCGTAGACTTAGACTTACCACTCCACTCAGCCATCCTAGTACTGGGGATCTACCGAAAGGAAAAGAAGCCATTTGATCACAATGATACCTGTGCTCAAATGTTGATTGCAGCACAATTCACAATTGCAAAGACGTGGAGTCAATCTAAGTGCCCATCAAACTGATGATTGGACAAAAATCTGCCTCTATCTATCTAGACACACACACACATTGTACAGTACTACTTAGCCATAAAAGGGAACGAAATAATACCTTTTGCAGCAACTTGGAGGGAACTGGAGACCATTATCCTAAATGAAGTACCTCAGGAATGAACAAACTCCACAGGCACTTACTAATAACTGGGAGCTAATCAGTGAGCGTGCATGAGCCCAGAGGGACAGAAAGGTCATTTGAAATTAAGAAGCAGGGAGGTCAGAAGGAGTAAGGGGTAAAAACCTACCTGCCGGGTGTGGTAAACACCCTTCAGGTGATGGGCACATGAAACACTCCAACTGAAGCCTTATAAAAGGTATCCATGTAACAAAAAACAGTTGTATTCACTTAATATTTTGACGTAACACTCACCAAATTTTATGAGAGCAAAAGCACACACACATATTGGGCTGTAATTGTAGCTAATATGTACACACAAAAACAAGATGCTGTGAACCTATCTTGTAGAGAAATTCTCAGTCTAAATACTCTCTTCTAAAGGTGACTGGAACCTTCAGAAGATGTGAATTTAGGCAATTGTCAGCAGAGGTAGCCTTAATGATGATACAGTAAGGTTCCAATTCCTGGTCAGCAGGTCCCAATGAGGCATAAACAAGCACATCTGGAAGTTTCTGGATATATAGTAAGTTGATTGATTGATAACAAATTATAGATCACATTTGGCCATTTGAATTAATTTGGAAAATAATTCAGCTGTAAATAGATTATAAGGAGAAGGTGGCAATAATAAAGGTAATTGATGAATTAGGTTTCAGTATAGTTTTAACAGGGAAACTACAGACCTTGTGTATACTCTGAAAAATTGATTCTGTATGCAGATATGGATATTCTGAAAAATTAATTCATTGTACATGTACTACAGTTAAATTTATTCCAGGGGAAGTATTGCGTAAACTCTGAAAATGTAAATGATGTTAGATACATCTACTCTTTTCAAGAACATGTTAATTTCACAATATAACTTAAAACATTTTTTAGTCAAATAACATTGCTTAAACAATGAAAGCGCTGTTTTTTATAGTAATTTTATGTTTTTATGAAGAGAAAAATGTTTGTTTGAAATTTTGTAAATTTTATGAAAAATGCAATAAATTAAAAGAAAAAGAAACTGAAAATGGATCCTTTCATCCACTCTCCTCTCACGTGAATCATTTGGTTTAAAAGTATTAGCATTTTGGCTCAGTGAGTAGGGCACTGGCCACATACACCGAAGGTGGAGGGTCTGAGCCTGGCCCAGGCCTACTAAACAACAATGACAACTACAACAAAAAAATAGCCGGCCATCGTGGCAGGCGCCTGTAGTCCCAGGTACTCGGGAGGCTGAGACAAGAGACTCGCTTAAGTCCAAGAGTGTTGCTCTTGAGGTTGCTGTGACCTGTGATGCCACGGCACTCTACCCAGGGTGACACAGTGAGACTCTGTCACAAAAAAATAAAAATAGAATGTATTCACGTTTATTTCTCTTGTTCAGTGTTTCTGAAACATTTAGACACCTCTAGGAGTACAATCTTCATCATAAACTGGTGACATGTCATTACCTGTCATAGAATTGCTGTGTCTGGTGTTATGACCAGGTCACTGGCCATGCTTCAGCACTGAATTTCAATGCATATTTTCCCACTTAAAACTCTTTAGAACATGATGATGAAGAGCTGGGAACATAACATGTCTAAACATTACAAAAAGAGAGAAAGAAAAGATGGGATCTTCATCTGATCCATTTATCTGCCAGTTCAATAATGAATGTCTTTGTATGAAGACCTGTTGTTCTGTAACTCGACTTTTGCTTAGCATATGAAATCTGGGATTCATAAAGGAAAAAGAAAAAGACAGAGAAAGATTTTTTGGTTTGCCTCGTTTGCAAGTGAAAGCAGTTCTCAGTTACTCAACTGCTAACCTAATTCTTTGGCATATTCCTTGGACTAGGCATTGGGTCACTCCCATTCTTCATAGCTTGTCACACAATTAACTAAATCATTAAAATGGAACTTGTCCATTGTGACAAACTGAGATAACTAAAAGCCTGCCTCAGGCTCCGCACTGCACGGCTGTTTAAAAAAAACTCTGTCTCTTCAATGTTGATGATGAATAATGTGACAAAAATATCCCGATTAAATTCTAACTTTGGAATACTTAATAAATTAGTAACAGCATTAGAAGTGCCACTTACCTTCACCTGTCAAGGTGGAGCAGGGCTGTGCCGTTGATCTTTTGCCCTCTGTCTGCCTTCACAGGAGCTGCTGGCAGCTGAGGGGGTCGTATCTTGTGACGGTAAGAGAGGACAGCAGGTGACAGGGATCATCTATAACGCCTCTGTGCTCCTTCACTCCTTCCTCTCAAAACCGGAGTAAAGAACACAGGGCTTTCCTGACACCGTGGAGCCTGATTTCTCTCTCCTCCATCCCTTTTTATTCTCTATTTTTTTTTTTTTTTTTTTTTTTTGTATCTTATAACAATTATTCGCTTTTAGTGTTTTAGGGCATTTCTCAGGGAAGTATTTCTCTGACTAAAGCACATAGATGGTTTAAAACAATATTTAAGATGGAAATAAGTAAAATTATGCTTTTCATTGCCTGAAAGCTTACATTTTTTTGTTTATATTTTCGCACTAGAGTTATGTGGCCTATAAAAATGAAATGACACATTTGTATGTTGTTAAACAAATGAATACACTAAAAATAATTTCAATCATTCTTTGTCTAGGCCAATATCCAGAAGAGCTTTCCTCGTGTTTTCTTATAGAATTTTTATTGTTTCAGGTAATACATTTGCAACTTTAATCTGTCTTGAGTTAAATTTTGATTGAGAGACACAAAAATACATACAATAACACCTGTTAAAAAAATTCCTGCTACCTCAAAGAAGGAAGGAAGGAAGGAAGGAAAGAAGGAAGGAAGGAAGGAAGGAAGAAAGGAAGGAAGGAAGGAAGGAAGGGGTCAGAGAGCAAGAGAAGGAAGGGGGGGAGATAAAGAAAGTAAGAAAAGAAAAGAGAGAGAAAGGAAGGAGAGAGGGAAGGGAGATAGAGAAAGGGATCATGGATGTTGACATACAGGCTTGCAATGACCACTGAAATACTTGAACTGGAATATTCTTAATAATAATAATGCACATATATTCAAAGCAGACCACAAAACCATCAGTAGCTTTTAAAAATCAAAGATACACCCCCCCCCCCAGTTACAGTTGCATACACGTAGCTGTATATGCATGCACTTATAACATCTTACAACAATAGGAAGGACAGCAGGCATGTCAAAACTGACTCCAGGTTTTGTGTTTCCTCATGGGATAGTGGTGGTGCACTTCACGGAAACAGAATTTCCTCAGGAAGGATCCGTTTATGCAGAAAGATCATGAATTTGAATTTAGATGTAGTCTGAAGTACCTTTGAGACAGTGGAAAGGTTAGACAGCCAGACAAGAGGTGGAGAATAGAGAAGGGAGGTTGGAGGATTGCTGGCAGTTAGATGGTAATTAAAGCCACACGTGAGGATGAACTACTATGTAGCAGGAAGAGAGGACACGGAGGAGAAGTGATCTCCATCTGTCCATTTCACCACGTGCACTGTCACGCTACATATAGGACAGGAAATCACTAATTACGCCAGGAAAAACGTTTATGAAAAATCAATGAGATTTTACATGGACCTTTTCCCCTCTGCTTTTTACTTTCTGTCATTCACACTGTTTATTTGATATCCTACTAACAACCACATTCCCTCACATCTTCCCTTTCTCCACCAACAGTGGGCTTTTGGGGCCGGGTATGGTGGCTCATGCCTGCAACCTGAGCACTCTGGGAGGCTGAGGCAGGTGGATCACTTGAGCTCATGAGTTTGAGACCAGCCTGAGTCTGCAAGAGCAGGACTCTGTCTCTTAAAAAAAATAACTAGAAAACAAAAATTCAGGGCATTGTGATAGGTGCCTGTAGTCCCACTTGGGAGGCTGAGGCAAAGGGATCCCCTGAACCCAAGATTTGAGGTTGTTGTGAACGATGACGTCACAGCACTCTGCTCAGGGCAAGAAAGTGAGTCTCTGTCTCAAAAAAAAAAAGTGGGGGTTTTGGTTACTTAAATTTTAAATTAATTTCTCTCTGCATTAATGAATTTCGTTTCTTACATAAATACATTAATGTGGGCTATTAGAAGGAAATTATGGCATCACAACTGGCTGATCTTTAACAATTCTACCTTTTAGAGATATTAATATTCATTGCTCATAAATTAGTAAAGCTGTATGTTGTTAAAACAAACTAAATTGGAGAAAAAGGTAATACATGTGGAACAACATCACTTAAAAAATACCCAAATAAACCTTTTCAAAGGCTGGATTTTACGTTAAAAAATATAATGGAAAAATAACTGCTTTATGTTTACCCAGATGTTTACCCAGAACCTGAGCTGGTTCACTGTACTACCCTCAGAGCTGGCCTTACCGCACGTGTTCTATTTTGTTCTTGTATTTATTCTTTTAAATAGTCCCATTGGACAGATAATTCTTCTGAAACAGAAAAAAAGACAAAAAGAAGCAAAATGCTTTGGAAACAAGCTTAAGAGTTAGGTTGCCAAGAATCTTAGCTGAAAAGAAACAATGAGATATTTCCTTCCCCCAGAAGATTTATTACTAAAATCTCCTCTTTCAGATGTTTAGATGTGAAGACAGTTTCTCAGACAAGCTGCAATGTGTGAGAGCTCAGCTGCTCATTTCACCTTCAGAGAAACGCAGGACAAATACCCACAAAGTGCACTGACGAGTGTCAGCGCTTTACCCATTCCCAGCCACTTGTCAGAGTGTTTTCTTTAATTCTTAAATTTTCTCTTCCTATGTCAGAACATACTTATTCTTTCTAGGAGAAATATTGTTAATTTTATCTGTTCATTCGCTTTTCACTGAGAGCAGGCAAAATCAGTGAATGAAATTAGCTCTTCTCTTCTATTCACCTTCTTTACTATTACATGTCTAGCGACTTCATTATGTTTTATTTGGTCCAAATTTGTTACTTCTAGTTTTCCGTTCTTCTTAGCAGGAAGTCGGCCTGAATTCCCAAGTCTTCTGTTCCTGGAAATGCAAGTTTGCAGTGCTTTGCCCTGTTCAGTGCTTTGCAGGGCTGGTTGTCTTTGCAGCAATGAACACTGCTTATTTCTGTGAACTATCCACTTATTTACTTTCCCAGCAGGGCTCTAACCCTGTGTCTCTGTAACATTTCCTCTTCCCCTCACCCCATTTCCGTTGTGAGCACTGATACTCTGCTCTCCACTTGCTCCTTAAATATTGCTGTAACTTGGCGTTTTAGCTTCTATGTGTTATCACTGATGTTCACATTTATCCTCGGGGTTTTAATTATCATCAGTGTCATCTGTGTGTGGATGACTTTAAATACCTTTCCATCTCTGATCTTTACAGGTTTTAGATTATATGTGACATTTGGATTACAAGTACTTTTACTACAGTACACCTAAAACTGCTCTTCTGACTGAATTTTTCAGCACCACACCTAACTCACTCCTCAGAGTCCTGGAATCACTCCGGAGTGCTTCCTTCATCTCACGCCTCTCATCCTGCCACACGGCAGGTTCCGCCACTGCTCCACACTAGCACAATAGCTTCAGCCAAGTGCTAGGGAGATGTTCACTGTGCTGGATTAGGGCTTGTTACTTTTCCTACCTTAATTATTCTAATAGTCTTTTATAGGAATCCTTGCTGGAAATAGCTGATTTCAATATCGCACTATTTTATAAAGTACCCCACCCATTTACCAAACAAAAATTTTATCTCATCATTAGAAAATAAGTTTATTTTATAAATCACTAAAAATAATTCTAGACATTGATTCAAGAGTTATTATAGTCTAGTAATAGAACATTTTACTAAAGAATTGTGTCGTAAATTGTAAATATTTCAAAATCTTAGAAACTCATTATAGCATTAAAAATGTTATTTTTGTAGGTTGTAAGGTGCTTTAGATGTGTTTGTTATGATGATTTAGCAAGTGAAACAAATTCTCTGTTTTAGGAGACTTGTTGGGAAGTTTCAGGTTTGCTGAAGTAGGCCTTGCCGGGACCCGGGGTCTACTCTGTCTGTATCTATTTTAATACTTCACATTATATGACAATTTTCTATTTATGATTTATGTATTTTTCTGCCCCATTGTACTGTATGCATTTTTTTCTTTTTTTTTTAATTGTTGGGGATTCATTGAGAGTACAAGAAACCAGGTTGCACTGATTGCATTTATTAGATAAAGTCCCTCTTGCAATTGTGTCTTGCCCCCAAAAGGTGTGGCACACACCAAAACCCCACCCTCTCCCCTTCCCGCTCACTGCTCTTCCTTTTCCCCCCACTCCCCCCTTCTTTCTCTCTCTGCTCTCCACCTCAGAACCTTCTCTAAAGAAGACAGATGAATGGCCAACAAACATATGAAAAAATGCTTATCATCCCTAGTCATTAGAGAAATATAAATCAAAACCACCTTGAAATATCATCAACACAAATTAGAATAACCCACAACAAGGAGCCTCTGACCATGTGGAGGAGCCACAAGCTGCCAGTCAGGGAGGGCATTGGTGCTGCTACTGCAGCACTTCTGGAGGCTATGCCACAGTCAAGATTTCCTGCTTTTTCTAACTGTCTCCCCAGATACCAGCTGAGTAACAGGTTCTTTGCAAACAGGTATGGTGAGATTGGCACCAGACAGGTGAAAGTGCTTTGGACCCTACCCACCCCTCAGAGCAACTGAGGGAGCAAGGGTCACAGAGGTTGCTTTCTCTATCACCAAGAACCAGCAGGGTATTTAGCAGGCCAGGTGGACTGTGAGAGACCTCTGCATTGTGTGGCCCAGTGAACTGAGCATTCCTCAACTCTGCTAGAGGAAATGGTGGCTTGGCTACACTGACTGTGTCATGGCAAGGTTCCTCCTAAGCCTCTGTCCTGCTAGGGGAGAACTTTCCCTACCCACTGGAATGGTTGTCTAGCGTCTGTGCCCAGCAGGCCCCTCCTGAAGGTTTGGCCCCTGACTCCACTCCTGCCAAATTGAAAGTGGGAGGGCCTAGCCTCTGACAGGCAACCAAATCCAGGAAAGCCTGGGAAGCAGATGGCAGGCCCAAGATCTCCCTTCCATACCATAGTCAAAAAGCCACCTCAGTTAGAATCTGTCACAGCTGGGACTTCAGAGAGACAGAAGAGTTCGTTTGAACAGTCAGGGGTAAAAGGGACTGAGAAGCTCCACATACAGGAGCCTCTGGATCTGACTTCAGCCCACCAGATTTAGTTTTGAAACAAGTCTCCCAGTGGCTGCTGAAGGGACTTCAACTAGATTATCTCTCAACAATTTAGGAACACCCTGACATTCCAGCCAAAAGTATAAGAAATATATAAATCAATTAAAAATACACATGGGGCAGAATCAGCAGAAGAAGGCTGGCAACCTGAAACATCAGAGAAGACTAAATCCTCTGAGCGATTGCAAAAGAGATGCAGGTGAGAAGATCATCCACAGAGAGATTATTGAAATGACAGAAATAGAATTCAGAATATGGACAGAAACTATGATTAATGGAATTGTATACAAAATGTAATCCAAAAGGAAGTCTAAAAATGATCTCAAAAAATCACTGATCTTTAAGACAAAGTCACCAAGGATCTGGACATAATTAGGAAGCATATAGCAGAGCTTAAGAAATGGAAAGAGGCATTCAAGAAATGGAAAGAGGCATTTTGAATCAAGGAGATTCAAAACACAGTATGGAGTCTCAGCAATAAAATAGAACATGGAGAAGAAAGAATCTCAGAAATGGAAGATAAGACTTTTGAACTAACAATAATTCAAAGAGGGGGGAAAAGAGAATAAAAACAGAGCTTTCATGCCTTAAATTTAAGTCCTTTATCCATCTTGAATCAATTTTTGTGAGTGGGTCCAGTTTCAGTCTTTGCAGCATGCCACTTTTAAAAGAATACCTTAGAGAAACAACCCTTTATATTTTAAGAATTTGTAAAGAAATTGAAATACCACACTTTAAATTAATAATGAATAAAATTAATTAAAACAAAGCAGCTCCAAAAGTCACATTCTAATTTTTTCCCATAGTAGCTGATTGAAAGGTGAGATCCTCAAATGCCATGTTAACGTTAATTAAAAGATAAGTTATGGGACCTTTGCTGATAACTCTGATGCTTTAGTGTTCCCAGATTATTTTTTTCTCCTGTAGTCTGACCTTTTTGTGTAATAACAGTGCTTTTATTACTTTTATAATTCACCTTTTCTTTGAGAATCTCATAGAAAATCTCTTTGCAAACTTTAATTTATTCATCACATATTAATCTCCCCTATCCCGTGGAGCTGCTTAAAATGCCTTATTGAAGGTATGCCTCTTTAGATGCTCATGGTTAGGGGATTATAAGTAGATCCACATCCCTCAGCTGTAGGGAAAGAAGTGACTGAACAAAGATTAGCAGGTAAATTAAGTGTAGTCCTGTGGAATTAGCCTCAGGCTGGAATTGTATAATCCTTGATTCAATTGTTAGTTTTATTTTCCAATAGGATCTTGGTAAGATATTCACTCTGAGTATCAGTTTACTCATCTCTGGAAGATGAGGTTGGATTCTGTTGACATCTAAGCCCTTACTATTCTGTGATTGTGCAATTTTGTGGAAAGCCTAAAAAGGCTAATTTAAGAAAAATGAATGTCATTACACTAATTTTTAATTTTTCTTTCTTTATTTTTTTAATTTAAAGACAAGGTCTCCCTCTGTTGCTCAGGCTGGATTGTGGTGGTGTGATCATAGGTCACTGTAGCCTCAAGACTTCTGGGCTTAAGCAGTCTTCTTGCCTTAGCCTCCCAAGGAGCTGGGACTACAGGCATGAACTACCACGCCTGGCCTAAGAAAATTCTTGATAGAAAAGAGAGGCAGCTTTTGCTCTCATAAAGAGCAAAATTAGGAGAGATCTAATGTCTTTGATCTTGCCAATACCTTGACAAATGGCTGAGGCAAATTCTTTCTGGTCTCCATTTAAAGTCATCTGAGATGGGCTTTTTTCTTCCTATTTGCAGCTGAGGACCCTGAGGCTCAGAGATACTTGGTTCTTTGCCTAAGGTCTAGTTCAGCGGTTCTCAACCTGTGGGTTGCGACCCACAGGAACTGTATTAAAGGGCTGTGGCATTAGAAGGTCGAGAACCACTGGTCTAGCTGGTACATGGCTTGCCAGATCTGTCTGATTCCTAAGCTTGCGCTCTTTGTCAGTAAGCTGTAGCTTTCTCTACTTTAAGAGGCCTTAATATGAGGGACACTTATAGGAGTTTGGAGCTGAATGGGTCTAGGGGTCTTTCTGATGTAGGATACAAAAAAATACTCTTCCTTATCTGAGTACAGCAGTAAAAGGAGAATTATTCTTCATTTTCCCATTGGGTGCAGCTGGAAGCCGGTGTGGTGGGAGTCCTGCTAGGGAGGTTCTTTCCATGCATGTTTGTCCTGGATTTTAAGGGTTCTGGGTCCTACAGGTGCTTTATGCCATCTGGAACTGAAACACTTTGCTGAAGCTGTGAGCTGGTGTGATGAGGGCCTGCAAGTAGATGCCAAAGAGAAGAAGCTTCTGGAAGTGAGGGCTAAAGCAGACAAGCTAAAGGTTTGTGAAAGTTGGCAGCCAATTAGCATTAATTATTTTTTCCCAGATTATGTCTCTCAGGTCATTGTAAATTTTTTCTTTAAAACTTTTGTTTCTTTACATCAAAAAACCCAAGCTCTAGATGGTGGTTCCCGCGTGTAATTCTAGTGTTCTGGGAAACTGACATGGGAAGATCACTTGAGGCTAGGATTTTGAGACTAGCCTGGGCAACATGGCAACACCTCATCTCTACAAAAAATTAAATTAGTTGGGTGTGGTGGCGTGCACCTGTAATCTTAACTACAGGGGAGACTGAGGCAGGAGAGAATCACTTGAACCGAAGGGTTTGAGGCTATAGTGAGCTGTGATTGAGCAACTACATTCCAACTGGGGCAACAGAGCGAGAGAGACTGTCTCTAAAAAACAAACCCCACATCCGTCCTCCCTTTGGAACTCTGTGGAGGACACAGACAATAGTTACAGAGGTAAAGCAAAAATATGTGGTACAGATAGGAGTGGCATTCTCCTGTGCCGTGTAGCAATGTTTTCAGTCAATAGCAGACCACGTATATGATAGTGGTCCCAATACAAACTGCAATGCTATATTTTTACTGCACCTTTTCTATGTCTAGGTACACAAATACTTACAAGTGTTATAATTACCCACAGTATCAGTACAGTAACATGCTGTACAAGTTTGTAGCCCTGGAGTAATAGACTACATCATGTAGCTTAGGTATGTAGTGGGCTGTACTGTGCAGGTTGTAAGTGTATGGTGTTTGCACAAGGACGGTACTGCTTACTGACCAGCTGAATTATTCCCCTATATCTGAGTATAAATTGATTCTGCATTCCTATGTGCTTGGCATAGGAAGCAACAGATGTCATGTGGCTATATTAATATCAGATAAAGTAGACTTCAAGGCAGCATTCCCAGAGATAAAATAAGGAATTTTTTAAATGATAAAATGATCACCTTATAAGAAGATTTAACAATTTTAAATGGGTAGTCACCTAATAACAACAGCTTCAAAATATATGAAGCAAAATGGAAGGAAGAGACAAATCCACAAACAGGTGGAGATGTCAATATCCCTCTGTCATAGTAATTGATAAAATAGGTAGGTAAAAAATAGAGGTGATGTTATTGACAGTGTGAACTAAAGACCTTCAAAAATCCTTTCCTTGGTTAAAAAAAAAAAAAAAAAAAAGTTCTTTCCTTGGCTCAGCGCTTGTAGCTCAGAGGCTAGGGCGCCAGCCACATATACTAGAGCTGGCAGGTTCAAACCCAGCCCAGGCCTGCCGAACAACAATGACAACTGCAACAAAAAAATAGCCGGGCATTGTGGCAGGTGCCTGTAGTCCCAGCTACTCGGGAGGCTGAGGCAAGAGAATCGCCTAAGCCCAAGAGCTGGAGGATGCTGTGAGCTGTGACGCCACGGCACTTTACCGTGGGTGCAAAGTGAGACTCTGTCTCATAAAAAAAAAAAAAAAAAAGATTACATCTACCTGAGGCAGTGGATAACAGCTGGGGCAAAGGAAAAGCTGGGGAATGAGATTCTGTAGTGGCTTTGAAAGCTGTAGTATTTCTGAGAATCTAGACCAGGCATCCTGAAACTGCGGCCCGCAGGCCACGTGAGGCGGTGTGAATTGTATTTGTTCCCATTTTGTTTTTTACTTCAAAATAAGATATGTGCAGTGTGCATAGGAATTTGTTCGTAGTTTTTTTTTTTTTTTTTAAACTATAGTCCAGCCCTTCAATGGTCTGAGGGACAGTGAATTGGCCCCCTGTTTAAAAAGTTTGAGGACGCCTGATCAGACAGTCAAGTGTGTGCCCGGGGCTTCACATGGGTGCCTAGGGCTACATGTGCTCAGGAAAGACTTGAGGAGCTAGGAGCTCTCAGAGGTTCTGTGCAAGCAGGAAATGGAGGCTAAGGTAAAATTACAAATTGCTTAGGGGAATGTTAAAAGGTGTGTGCTCCAGCAGGTACACAGAGCAAAGATTGGAACACTTATTGCAGTGGGTATGTAGGGAAGTCTCTTTATTGAGTCATTAGCTGACTACTAAGTTAATGAGTAGAGACTTTAGTGGTCACATAAACAGAAGTGGACTTTCATAGATTTGGTTCATAAAAGTCCCTGAACATCAACAGCAACAAGAACAAACCCTGGGGAAGGGACAGAACCTGATTTCTAGAGTTGCCACATTATTTATGGTATCTATTTTTCAACAAAAGAAAGAAATCACAAGATATACAGAGAAAAAAGACAATATGGCCCATACAGAAGGAGAAAAAATAGAATCTGTCTTAGAGAAAGCTTAGACATGGATGACTTATTAGATAAAGACTTTAAACCAGGTAATTATGTTCTACAATAAGGACAAAAGGAAACAGTATCTAAAGAACTAAAGAAGAACAAAGTCTCACCATATCAATGAAGAGAAATTATTAAAAAGAGCCTAATTAATAACTGAAATTAACACTTCACTAGGGGGGGCTCAACAGATCTGAGCAGGCAAAGAATAAACAAATTTGAAGATAGATCAGGTAAGATAATCTGCTGTGAGGAACAGAATGGAAAAAGAAGATGGATGGATGAAGAGAGACTTGTAGGATCCCGTCGTGCATACAAAGAAAGGTGTAATGAAGGAGAGGAGAGAAAGGGCAAAAGAATATTTGAAGAGATAATGACCCAAAACTCCACAAAATTTGATGAAAAACAGTAATCTATATTTGAAAGAAGGTCAGCAGACTCCAAGTAGAATAAACTTAAAGTGATCTACACCTAGCTCGTTAACTGTTGAAAAAAGAAACTCTTAGAAGCAGTAAGAGAAATGACTCTTCACGAGATAGGAAGATCCTCAACAAAATTAACAGCTGATTTCTCATCAGAAACTATGAAGGCCAGAAGGTAATGAAATGACAAAGTCAAAGTTCTGAAAGATAAAACCTGTCAAGGAAAGATTACATACCCAGCAAAACTATTCTTCAAAAAATGAAAGAGAAAAATAAGTAAAACTCTCTATTTGCAGGTAATATGACTTTTTGAGGTATCGGGCGGTGCCTATGGCTCAGTGGGTAGGGTGCCAGCCCCATATTCCAAGGGTGGTGGGTTCAAACCCAGCTCCGGCCAAACTGCAACAACAACAACAAAAAAAATAGCTGGGCGTTGTGCTGGGCGCCTGTAGTCACAGCTACTAGGGAGGCTGACACAAGAGAATCGCCTAAGCCCAAGAGCTGGAGGTTGCTGTGAGCTGTGACACCATGGCACCCTACTGAGGGCAACAAAGTGAGACTCTGTCTCAAATAAATAGATAAGAAAATTTTGAGGTATCCACTAAAAAATTATTGGAAATAATAAGCAAGTTCAGTAAGCTAGTAGGCTATAACGTCAATATATAAAAATCAATTTTTATAGATTAAAAATAAATTTTTTTTTAGAGACTCTGTCTCACTTTGTCATCCTTGGTAGAGTGCAATGGCATCACAGCTCACAGCAACCTCCAGCTCTTGGCCTTAGGTGATTCTCTTGCCTCAGCCTCCCGAGTAGCTGGGACCACAGGTGCCTGCCACAAAGCCCGGCTTTTTTTTTTGTTGTTGCAGTTTAGCTGGGGCTGAATTTGAACCCGCCACCCTTGATATATGGGGCTGGTGCCCTATTCACTGAGCCACAGGCACCACCCTATAGATTTACTTTTTACAAAGAGTTGAGCTCTTACTCTTTTGTCCAGGCTAGAGTGCAGTGGCTTGATCATAGAGTACTGCAGCTTCCAACTCCTGGGCTCAAGTGATCCTCTTTAGCCTCCTGAATAGCTGGGACTATAGGCACACATGGCATCCAGCTGTTGTTTTTATTTTTATTATTTTTTTTGAGACAAAGTCTCATTATGTCACCCTTGTTAGAGTGCCACGGCATCGCAGCTCACAGCAACCTCAACCTCTTGGCCTTAAACCATTCTCTTGCCTCAGCCTCCTGAGTAGCTGGGACCACAGGCGCCCACCACAATGCCGGCTATTTTTTGTTTGCAGTTGTCATTGTTGTTTGTCAGGCCCAGGCTGGGCTCAACCCTGCCAGCTTTGGTGTATGTGGCTTGTGCCCTACTCACTGTACTATGGGCGCTGAGCCTGTTTTTGTTTTTTTGTATGATATTGAATGTAAAGAGGCATGAGGGATGTTTCTAAAGGTAGAAAGGCTCTCCACCTCGATTGGAGTGTGGGGCACTCAAATGTATACATTTGTCAAGACTTACTGAACTGTACACTTAAAATCTGTAGATTATACTTCAATAAATGATTTTTTTTTTTTCAAAAAGGAAACCCAACAGTCCAGGTTCCTCTGAATTGGCAGGCATCCTACATTATATGGGCTGCCAAGATCCCAAATTTTAGATAAGACAGTAAGAGGCTGCATTCTGTAAATCAGTAAAAGCAATTTGGGACAGTATTCAAATCATCCATCTTAATCATTCTCTACTGTGGACTAAACACTGTGGTCAGATCTAGCCCAACAGTGAAGGAAAAATTGACCATAGTCTTTGACCATTTCAAGGGGGACCCTTGGATGTGGGATCAAACTTCTTGACAGATATTAACAGCTCTCCCTTGACAGACTGGATTGGAGAAGAATGGCCAAGAATTATCAGTCACTATCTCCCTAAAAGGGTAGATTTAATTCACCAGAAAAAGACCTGTGTTAGCCCTTATAGAAAAGATGAGGGATGGTTGGTGCTATATTTGAGAGCAAGAATCAGCAAATTTGACCCACAGGCCAAATCTAGTCTGTAGCCTGTTTCTGTACAGAAATATGCTTTTTTTTTTTAAGAGACAGGTTCTGTTCTATTTTGCAGGCTAGAGTACAGTGGTGCTTCCATAGCTTATTATAACCTTGAAATCCTGGACTCAAATGATCCTCCCACCTCAGCCTCCTAAAGTGATGGGATTACAGGCATGAACCACCACAGATGGCCCCATCTGTCACATTTTTAAAAACATTATAAGCAAAACTAGATTATATGCTACTGAGACCATGCATGGTCTGCAAAGCCTAAAATATTTACTGTCTGGCCCGTTACAGAAAATGTTTGCTGAATCCTAGTAATCCACATCCTGAGGGTGAGAGCAGGGGTTTGTGATATATCACCAAGGAAAAGAAATCTAAATTATATTTCTGCCAGATTGAGTAGACTGATGGTAGTTTCTTCTCATGGATTATAATTGTGCAAAAAGCAGAACCTCTGATAAATTCGTGCCCTGGGTTTTTCCAGTGTATTATCCAGTATTCCAGCCATATCAGAGAAGTTGACATTTCCCGTAGGTTACTTGTCTGCCCAGGTGCCAGTTCTACAGAGAACACCTTTGCTCGTTTATCTGGTGGAATCTCCCATCTGTGGAAGGGAGCAGCGTCAGTCCCTCCCTCTCAGTGTGTCCTAGCACTTAGTTCATAACTCCAGGGTGACATATGGCACATCTGTTACACTTGGCTCTTCACTCGTCTGTTCCCTCAACCCCTCTGTACACCAAGCTCCTTAAGTACAAGAACTGGAGTTTAAATTGCTGCTGCCACTGAACCTGACACGATGTGCTTTGTAAGTGTTTATTGAACTGAATCTGGCTACTAGCATCCCTTGACACAGAAGCACGGGGCAGACAGACCAGAGATAGTAATTCAGAGCAGGCTGGGGCCATAGAAGAGGAAGTCAGGTGTCTACAGCTGAGGTATCTGAATTGTATTTTTAGCGAACTGAACAAAGGGATCTGAGGAAAGCAAAGTTGAAAGAGAAGAAGGAGCAGGATCAGAAGGAGGCTTTACTCCAGGCCGTCAAGGTGAGTTCTCAAACTGAGGTTCTTGGTGTGCTGCTAAATCCCTGATGCTGCTAGGCTGTGGGTCACCTCTCTAGGGATTCTTTAGCTGACTGAATTTGTTTGTTTTCTTTTTGCTTTGGTGAAGCAGTGACAGAGGAGCCCACGCTCTGGTCAGCTCTCCCACTGTGTGCATATGTGGGTCTCTGTACCAGGCACAGTAGCCTCCCGTGTCCGAGGGAGCTGCTTTCCAAGCCCCCCAGTGGATGCTGAAATCTCCCATAGTACCAAACGCAATTGCTGTCAAACACAACATGTTTTTGTTCCTGTCTTCCATCCACAGATTTAATGCGTTTTCCACCTTAACTTAGCACTTAGCATGCACTGTAGCGTGCCTTCTGCAGTTTGAGATTCAAAGCAAAACTAGCATGAGTTTCTTTTTCCTGCTTCACAGTTTCATGGATAGAAGATTCATTCTTACCATAGATCTTAGCAACCTCAGCATATGATTTTTTTCTTATTTTGTTGAGAATTTGCACTTTTTCACTTAGAGCAAGCACTGTAAGGTTTCTGTCTGGCATGTCCAAATTGCCAACATCATTGCTATTGTGTTTTCAGGTCATGATTAAGTAAAATAAAAGTTGCTTGCACACAAGCACTGTGATACTGCAGTAGTCAATCCGGTAACTGAGATGGCTATTGAGTGACTAATGGGTGTTACTTAGTATTAGTGTCTACAATTCCCGTATGCTAGAGAACAGCTGATTCAGAACCTGGGTGGGATGGAGCAGATAACTGTTTATTTCTGGAATTTCCATTTGATATTTCAGACTGTGATAACTGAAACTGGAAAGTGAAAGCACGGCTAAGGGGGGACTGCTCTGGGTTAAATGTTATCTCATTTAGTCTTCTGTTGTGGGTCTCCTTGATCCTGTTTTGCTAGATGATAAATAGAGGGGAGAGGAAACCTCACACAGCTTGTGTCAGAGCCAAGTCCTGGTTCTCAATGGCTGTGTTATAAAGTATCTGGAGACCAGCCTGAGCCAGAACGAGACTCTGTCTCTAAAAACAGCCGGGGCGTTGTGGCGGGTGCCTGTAGTCCCAGCTGCTTGGGAGGCTGAGGCAGGGAATAGCTTGAGCCCAGGAGTTTGAGGTTGCTGTGAGCTGGGATGCCACGTACTCTACTGAGGGTGTCAAAGTGAGACTGTTGTCTCAAAAGAAAAAAAAAAAAACAACAAAAACATAGAGTGACAACATCTCTACAGAAAATGTTTTAAAAATTACCCACACATAGCAGCACATACCTTTAGTCCCAACTACTCCAGAGTCTGAAGCAGGAGGATTGCTTGAGCCAGGAGTTTTTATAGTGAGCTCTATTCAGGCCACTGCATTCCAGTCTTGGGAAAAAGTTTGCTAAGCCCTGATTTAGAGGATATCATCAAAGGTAGTTTTGGTTACATATAATTTCCTCTTGTGTGCTAACCTTAGGAACCCTCACAGATATGTAAGAGGTGACACCACGTACTATTCAGACCCTTGCTTTATCCTTGTTTCTATGAGACAGTCAAGATTAAGTCAGCGTACATTATTTCTAACGTTCTAATATTTCATCCCCAGCTAAACTGAAACATTTGACATTTTTGTACGGCAGGTCACACTCTTGATCTTTTCTGTGCTTTTACACATGCTGTTCCTTGGAGTGTAATGCTCATCCTCCCAAATGTCCCAGCCCCAACTTCTGTGCCTTTCAAAGTCATTGCTCAAGGCCTAGGATCTCTCAGTCACCTCCATCCCCAGGCTGAATTAATTATTCCATTGTGTGCATTTCCACGGCTCTGCTTCTCCCCTTGTATCATAGTTATTTCCATAGCTGTCTCCCCACTGGCCTGTGAGCAGAAGCTTGAGCTCCGGGAGCCCTGTCTAGCTCATCTCCGTGACACAGGGTTCAGCGCATGGTAGATGCCATGTGAAGGTGCGTTAAACAAGCGGTCCTTCTGTGTGCCAGGCCGCAGTGATAATGAAGATGAATCTTGTAAAGAGCTGACCTTCAGGCGCTTACATTGTTATAGTTTCTTTATTTTTCAGCGAAATGGGTTTCCATCCTCCACACAGTAAGGTTTTCGTGTTTGTGTGTTCCTCCCTTCAACCCAGGCTAGGAACATCAGGCTCTCTGAAGCCGCTTGTGAGGATGAAGACTCAGCCTCAGAAGGCCTAGCTGAGCTTTTCTTGGATGGACTTAGCTCTGAAAACCCCTATGGAGCCAGGCTAAGTCTAGATGACCAAGGCAGGCTGAGCTGGCCCGTGCTTTTCCTGTACCCGGAGCATGCCCAGTCAGACTTCATCTCTGCTTTTCATGAGGACTCCAGGTACTTACTGCCTGAGACCCTTCTGCTCCTGCTTGCTTGCTCTTTGTTGTGGCAGGAGGGGTGGGTGGATCTTTGGTTGAGGAGGGAAGAGATAGCTTAGAGGGTTTCACACAATCTTAATACATGTATAATCTCTCCATTCTGTAGCTGACTCAGCCTTTACTAACTAGGTTTGCATTGACAGACACAAGTGTCAACTGCATACTGGCTAGGTTAATAATACCACAATATAGTGTTTATCAAAGAGTGGCGTATATCACCAGCAAAATATGAAATCATTTAAGGTAGTACACGCATAGTAATTTAAGTACATATTAGAAGAATATAACTAGCAAATTTAACTTGTAATTTCATAGGGTTAGTGCTTAGAATGTGGCTGAATGTAAGAATGTTTTAAGCCTGAGTCCACTTAAAGAAAATTATGTCATCATAGGACAAGCAATAGATAGATTTTGGGCACTGCTGTGGAAATGGGTTAAGCTTGCATTTCATGTGTTATACAGTCTAAATGGCTCTGGTGAATTGGCATCTGAGGACTGATGTGGGGAAATAGATCATGAGTCATTGATACTCAGAAAGTACATGTTACATCCTTAGGTTTATTGATCATCTAATGGTGATGTTTGGTGAAACGCCCTCCTGGGACTTAGAGCAGAAGTACTGCCCTGATGACTTGGAGGTAAGAGACTTTTCTTCTGTTCCTCCATGGGATATTTTTTGGAGGGCAGGCTGGGGGGATTGAATGCTCAATTTTTTTTTAAATTGTGGCAAAATATGTGTGACATAAAATTTATCATTTTAACCATTTTTAGATGTTCAGTGCCATTAAATACATTTACATTGTTGGTGACTGTCACCATCAGCCATCTCCAAAACTTTCTCATCTCCCAGACTGAAACTCCGCTCCGTCCCCTCTGTGATGTCTGCCATTCCATGATGCCCACTGTGCCACTTTGTTGTCTCTGATTTGGCCACTCTGAGCGCCTCGTGTGAGTGGACTCCCATGCTGCGTCCTCGTGTGTGTGGCTTATTTCACTCAGCGCAGTGTCCTGCAGGGTTCATACATATTGCAGCATGTGTCAGAATTTTCTTCCTTTTTGAGGCTGAATAGTATTTTCTTGGGATTTTTTTTAAATCACAGTTTACAGTGTAAAAAATTTAGCCTCTGGCTTGGCGCCCATAGCACAGTGGTTATGGTGCCAGCCACATACACTGGGGCTGGTGAGTGTAAACCCAGCCTGGGCCAGCTAAACAACAATGACGACTGCAAAAAAAATAGCCAGGCGTTGTTGCGGGTTCCTGTAGTCCCAGCTACTTGGGAGGCTGAGGCAAGAGACTCGCTTAAGCCCAAGAGTTTGAGGTTGCTGTGAGCTGTGACACCACGGCACTCTACCCAGGGCGAGATAGTGAGACTCTGTCTCAAAAAAAAAGAAAAAGTATCCTCTAATCACTTGAGAGTAAAATGACACCTGATTCCCCCTTCCCCCTGAACACTTCAGTCTATTTCTCACTTTTGTCCTACATAAGATGTTTTTCTTTATAATCCCGTATAGCCATCAAAGTCAGGGAATTAGCATGGATATAGCACAAGCTACTCCACACTCCGTTTAGGTTTCCCAAAGGATCTTGTTGAGAATCTCGTGTTGTATTTAGTGATCTTGTCCCTCTAGTTTCCTTGAGCATGGAAGAGTTCTTCAATCTTCCCTCAACTTCCCTGATCTTAACACTTCTGAAGATTACAGACCACTTACTTTGTAGAGTGTCTGTCTGTGGGTTGCCTCCTGTTCCTTGTGGATTATGGGTGTTTAGCTGGAGTATCGTGGAAGTGATACTGTGATTTGTATCGTATCAGGTGGTGTTTGTCCCATACTGATAATGCCCATTCTAATCATCTGATTGAGGTGGGTTCTTCTAATCTTCTCTGTTACAGAGTTACACATTCTCCTTTATGATTAATAATAATTTTTTTTTTTTTTTTTTTGAGACAGAATCTCAGTAGGTTGCCCTCCGTAAAGTGCTATGGCATCACAGCTCACAGCAACCTCAAACTCTTGGGCTTAAGTGATTCTCTTGCCACAGCCTCCCAAGTAGCTGGGACTACAGGTGCCCCACACAACGCTGGCTATTTTTTTGTTGTAGTTGTCGTCGTTGTTTAGTAGGTACGGGCCAGGTTCAAACCTGCCAGCTCTGGTGTACGGGCGCCCTAACCACTGCTCAGTGGGCACCGAGCCGATTAATAAGTATTTTATGAAGAATTACTTGGAAATGATGTAGATATCCCATTGCTTATCAGACCTTCAATGTATTTATTTATATCAGTGGGTTTATGGCTTCCTGTTTCATTCAATGTATATAATCTATTATTACAGTGATTATTTTATGCTCAAATTTGGTCAGCAAATTCAGATTTGGTCAGCAGGAATCCCTTCAAATTTGTTTCTGAGTCCTTTTGACTTTCTCTATTTCTTAAGCACTTGTTTTCTGGCACAATGTGTTCCAGGTTTAAATTGTGCTTTCCTTGCCCCAGTTCTAGAATCAGCTATTGTTTCCAAGGAGCCCTGGTTCATTTTTTTTGAGACAGAGTCTCATTATATCACCCTGAGTAATGTTCCGTGGCATTCCAGCTCAAGCAACCTCAAACTCTTGGGCTTAAGCCATTCTCTTGCCTCAGCCTCCTGAGTAGCTGGGGCTACAGGTGGGGGGGCATCAGGTGTCATTTTACTCTCAAGTGATTAAAGGATAATTTTTTTTTTTTTGAGACAGAGTCTTCACTGTTGCCCTGGGTGAGCTGGCATCACAGCTAACAGCAACGCCTGGCTATTTTTTTTGTTGCACTTGTTTAGCTGACCTGGGCTGGGTTCAGAATCCGCCAGCCTTGGTGTATGTGGCTGACGCCGTAACCACTGTGCTCTGTGCACCGAGCCTTCTTTTTTTTTTTTTTTTTTTTGACAAATCTTTCTCTGTTGCCCAGGCTGGAGTGCAGTGGTACAATTATAGTACCTGTAGCTTCTTAACTCCTGGGCTTAAGCAGTCCTCCTGCTTCAGCCTCCTAAGTAGCTAAAAATGCAGGTGCACACCACCATGCCTGGCTAATTTTTTTTTTTTTTTTTTTTTTGAGAGTCTCACTATGTTGCCTTCAGTAGAGTGCTGTGATGTCACAGCTCACAGCAACCTCAAAC
This sequence comes from Loris lydekkerianus, assembly GCA_963574355.1. NCBI lineage: Eukaryota > Metazoa > Chordata > Mammalia > Primates > Lorisidae > Loris > Loris lydekkerianus. The sequence goes on along the minus strand of CAUYPK010121259.1, from coordinate 6,811 downwards.
TCTTGGGCTTAGGCTCAGTGCCTGTAGCTCAAGCAGCTAGGGTGCCAGCCACATACACCAGAGCTGGCGGGTTCAAATCCAGCCCGGGCCTGCCAAAGAACAATGACAACTACAACCAGAAAACAGCCAGGCGTTGTTGTGGGCGCCTGTAGTCCCAGCTACTTGGGAGGCTGAGGCAAGAGAATTGTTTAAGCCCAAGAGTTTGAAGTTGCTGTGAGCTATGACGCCACAGCAGTCTACCCAGGACGCCAACTTGAGACTGTCTAAAAAAAGAAAAAACTCTTGGGCTTAAGCCATTCTCTTGCATCAGCCTCCCAAGTAGCTGGGACTACAGGCACCCACCACAACACCTGGCTATTTTGTTGTTGTTGTTGCAGTTGTCATTGTTCTTTAGCTGGCCCGGGCTGGGTTTGAACCTGCCAGCCTCGGTGCATGTGGCCCATGCCATAACCACCATGCTATGGATGCTGAGCCCACCTGGATAATTTTTAAAAATATTTTTATAGAGATAGGGTCTTGCTATGTTGTCCTGGCTGGTCTAAAAGTCTTGGCCTTAATTGATCCTCTTGCCTTGGCCTCCCAATGTGAGCCACTGTACCCTCTCCTCTGGTTCTTTATAGTGAAGAATGGTATTTAGAAGCCAAGATCTCTGTGCAGTAGGTGTGTTGATTAATACTAAGGAAGTTGGGGGCAGTCTAACTGCCTCAGTGCCTTCTTAGTGCCTCACAGTGAGAACACAAGGTCTCACTGCTATCTCCAGTTCTAATCCAACACCACAAATTTGTTTACTCCTTTCCTATATTTGTAATAGTGGCTTTGTTACTTGATCTTTCCCCTTCTCCCATTGCCATTGGCCTCTCTTCTACATGGAACCTTCCTCACTCGGACTCTGAACTCCCCAGGTCAGGCTGCTGTCCCAGAGCACGTGCCTGACTCATCCTGCACAGACTCTGACCTTCTGAACTGCTTGGGTACCCTGCGTGAGCAGCCTCCTCCTAATCCTGCGTGGAGTCTGACTGCCTGCAGCAGCCACTCCCCACATGAGTAGTTATCTTCCTCAGCCTAGCTGGTAATGGAGGCAAGTTATTTCCCTTCTCTGAGCCTTGGTTCTGCCTTTGGAAAGTGGAGCTGATGATCTTTCTTACAGTGTTATGGGGAGTACTAACTGCAAAGCACCAGCCCTCCAACTATGTGAAGTAAGCATTCAACTAATAATTATCGCCATCTCTTTAACTTTTCCCTAGGTTGCCTTCAATGTGCTTCGAGTTGCTGAAGCCTTTATTGTCTCCGACTCTTGCACTTCTGTTCATCTTTCAGGTCTACTTTGAGGATGAGGACGGGGCAGAACTCTACCGGGTGCCTCCCAGGAGCACCCTGCTGCGGGCACTGCAGCACCCCAGGTGTGTCACCTTAGGGGCTGTGTATTCTGGGCAGGATGCTCAGCCACAGTCCCAGGGGTATAGCTTTCTCTGATTAATTGCCTAATACTCCCCTCCCTTCTGCCCTGGGCACAAAGCTGTATGAGACACCAACTGTGGAGTCTGGCCTGGCCTGTCACACTGAACCATTGTCCAGAAACGTCACAGTGTGATGACACTCCTAGGCTGAGGGAGTGCGTGGGGCTGGTCTGAGTAGGGAAAAGCTGCCTGGCCTCTGTGTTTGAAAGCAGCTGGGATGGCCTCCTTTTCCTAATTGAAGGTGTGTCTCCTGATAACTGTTATATGAAAAGGGCATTGGCTCTGTGAAGACACACCATCATTTACTGGCTGTGTGACTTTAAGCACACACTGCCTCTCGGGGCTGTCTTCTCATCTCTAGGCTGGGAATAACTCTTGCTTACATATTTCTCAGGCATTTGGGAGCCAGTGCGAGAGCGAGAGTCAGCGTGTAAGGGCCTGCCCACGGAGAGGGCACTTTTCTCCCCAGCAGTGGCATCAGTTCCCTCCATGCCACATGGAGGTGTTCCTGGACCGGGAGGGAAATGAGTGCCCTCAGCAGATTTCCAGGTCGACCCGTGCGCTGCCTTTCCCTAAGCTTTGAGCATAGTAAAGAAGAGAAAAGCAAATGCCTTTGTACTTACGCTAAAAAAGCCCAACACATACAGGAAAGAAGATAGCTGGAAATGGTAAGAAATGAGGCTAGAAAGCTAAGTCAGGGCCATGCACAAAGGCCTAATACCCTTCTAAGAAGTACAAATTGTCCTGATGTGAGTGGGGTCACAGAAGAGTTGACATAGGTAAGATGTGCAAGGTGAGGTGCAGATTTGAAGTGTACTGTTCTACGGTGAGGCCTGAAGTAGGAGGGGATGGGTTAGAGAGGTTGGGGGACAGATTGGATGGGCCTTGGTTTGTTAGGGTACCTAGCTGGCATTAATTTTTCTGCTTTGGCCTGATAGACAGGAAGGGAAGATTTCTCCAGATATGACTGATAATTTCTTTTAAAAAAATAGAGATTAGGGTTTTGCTGTATTGGCCAGGCTGGTCTTATACTCCTGGCCTCAAGTGGTCCTCCCACCTTGGCCTCTCAAAGTGCCAGGATTGCAGGAATGAGCCATTGTGCCCAGCGGAAATGATTACTTTTTAAATTACTAGAATCAGCAAGAGGCTACCCAGGACTGGTTTCTGGCAACTTCAGATGCTGAACCGGGTGAAGCCAAGAAATAGACCCTTCTGTCCAGAACCAGGCACGCTGGGTAATGCTGACACCTTGAACCCTGGAAGGCCCAGGCCTGTCCCCCACTCCAGCCAACCTCCCTCCTTTTGTTTTTATGGCCCAGCAATAGCAGATGCTCTGCTCACCTGTCTCTCCTGGCTTTTGCTCCCCTACTCCCATCAGCACCCCTTCCCCATATTAAAGCCAAGTTCAGACATGGCATCTTCCATGAAGTTTTTCCGGTTCCCTTCCCTTTAGAGGGAATCGTGCCTCCTGGGACTAAGACTGTGCCTTGCCGGGTCTTCTACTGTGTGCCTCCCTGTCATTAATTGGATCCTTACTTCCCTTTCCCTAACTGAACTTAAGCAACTTTTTGTTTATTTTGTTTTTCTTCAGAATTATGTCCATTATTTGTTTTGAATCTCTTGTGTTTTCAACATAGGGGCTGGCTTACCATGGGCACTCACTGAATGTTGAATGAATGAACGAAAGCATTCTGTAGTTTCATGCGTTTAACCACAGGCGTGTCTGATGCTGGAAGATTTGGCTAGGTTATAAGGGCCGGAATGTCACGCTAATTTGTTAGATTTATAAACGACAAGGTAGCTGTGCTAACCTTGCATTTCAGTGTTAACTCACATCTAAAGGCTCACCTTGAACGTTGTTGGGGAGGTCCATGGATGATTAAGATTGTAATTCAGTTAACCACCACTCTTCTGTTGTGTTTTCGGCAGGTACTTTGTCAAATCCCTGACACCAGCATTTTTGGTCTGTGTGGGATCCTCTCCTTTTTGGAAGAATTATCTCCAGGAGAGAAAGGTGCACCAGATAGAGTGACTGAGCCAGGCTGTGGGTGCCAGGCCCCCTAGGTCTCCTCCCTCTCTTTCTTCTGCCTGGAATCCAGCATGTCTGAGGCAGTTGGACACATTCCTAGAGTCCAGCACTTTATTTCTGTCACCTGGGGATGGTGGGGGAGGAGCTGCTCACTTCCCTGAACTGCAGCCTTTCTGGCCCAGTGCTGCCCTCCAGCTGTCTTACGTCTTCAGCTGCTTTGGTCATAACGTCCTTGGACTCCATCTCTGAAGGGACATCTGCAGTTACCACAGCAAATGACCTGTGTGATTCTCTGCCCTTTGGAGACTGACTCAAGATGCAGTTATGTGGTTGTGAACCTTGTGCAGTTAGACTCCTTGTTCTGCATTTATAAAGACCGTATAGACTGGGATCCCTGGTGCCCCTGAAGAGTCTGCCGGTTTTGCTCGGCAGGGTGAAATGCACTCCTGTTGTCCTAGCTATTCAGGAGGCTGAGAGTGAAGTATTGCTTGAGCCTTGGAACTCAAGGCCAGCCTGGGGGACATAGTAAGACCTCATCACTTTATAACAACAACAAAAAAAGTTTGCCAATTTTCCTGATCTTTGCGAAATGGGGAGTTGGACAGTGGCCTCTGAATTCCTCTGCAGTTTTCACATTTTAGGACTTTGTGTCTTTTAAATTCAAAAACTTTTCATGTATTGGGTCATCATATTTTGTATGCAGCTATTTGTCACCCCTCCCAAGGATTTTATACATCTTTACCCATAGCTGTGTGGTTTTTGCAGTGCCCACCACATAAGCACTGTACGTCCCACATGGGGAGCATACTTCCTTCTCCCCAGGCAAAGGGATGTGGACAGGCATCGACACCCCCCACCCCAATGTCCAGGCAGAAGCTTGCAGAGCCCTTGAGTGGTGGGGTCATGTTGTGTCTCCCGTGTGGGAGCTGTTCCTTAGCGTGGGTGCCGGAATGTAAGACGTGGAACAGAGCTAAAGCAGCTGGACTACAGCCCTTGACAGTCACACAAGGGAAAAACGTTTGCTGTAGTAAGCCCGAGATTCGGGGGTTATTTGTTACCACAGCAAAGCTGCCTAATACATTATTAAACTAAAACCAGCTGCTGTCCTTCAGTTGGACTAATTTGGGTTTTGTGTTGTGGGCTTCATTGTTGTTGAAGGGAAGCTGGCTGTGGAATTCTTAGAACTGTGCGGCTTTCTTTCCAGGTGCAGGTCCCTGCCTGTGGCTTGTGGCCAGGAAGCTGGAGTTCAGCGTCCTTCCTAAGCTTCGTTTTGGCTGCACTTGGGCCATTCTCTCTCACTCCCCAGCTAGCTCCCAGCTCTCTCTTTTTTTTTTTAAGAGAGTGTCAAGCTGTTGCCCTGGGTAGAGTGCTGTAGCATCACAGCTCACAGCAACCTCCAACTCTTGGACTTAAGTAGTTCTCTTGCCTCAGCCTCCCAAGTAGCTTGGACTTACAGGCACCCGCCACAACGCCTGGCTATTTTTTTGTTGTTGCAGTTGCATTGCTGTTTTTAGCTGGCTGGGGCTGGGTTTGAATTCACCACCCTCAGTGTATGTGACTGCTGACTGAGCTATGGGTGTCACCCCCATCTCTCTCTTTTTGTAAGAACTCAGAACATTGCGTAAAGGGACTAACGTTTGACTTGCAGAGTTCCCTGTGGCAGCCAACACCAGCCAGCTCACTCTCCCGGGGGCTGAGCAGGCTCCAGTGTGCCTTCTGACAGCTCTGACTGGACAGCATATGCAGCCCCCTTTCCAGGCGCTGTGAGGCTGAGACAAGGTGCTGGGTGCAAGCAGGTTGTATGTGAAAAGAACTGGGACATATCACCTGAGAAAGGTGTTCCCTCCAACCATCCTCAGCACCTGGCAGGCCGAGAGTCTTAAGGAGGCCACGTCATCAGCCTGCTTCTTTGTGGAGCTACTTAAAAATTTTTTTTTTTTAATTTTTAATTTCAACTTTCTTGTACATTCTTCCTTGTTTGAAGTACTCTTTTTTGTTCATTTTCTTCTTCTTCTGGAGATGCTGTGCTGTTTTTGATGTTAGTAGAGACGGGGTCTTACTCTGGCTCACTGCTGGTCATACTGGTCTCGAACCTCTGAGCTCAGGCAATCCACCTGCCTTGGCCTCCTACAGCGCTGGGACTACAGGCGTGAGCCACCACGCCCAGCCGAGCCTACTTTATCTATGAAGGGACTCACCAATGTCTGATACCTCACAGGCTTGCCCATGGCACTGATGTACAGATATTGTGATACCGTATGCAAAGGACCCACCCCAGCGCCTGGCATAAAGTTATTCAATAAATCACGCTTATTTTATTTTATTGATTGATTGATTGATTGATTGAGACAGAGTCTCATTATGCAGCCCTCTGTAGAGTGCTGTTGTGTCACAGCTCACAGCAACCTCAAACTCTTGGGCTTATGCAATTCTCTTGCCTCAGCCTCCCAGTGGCTGGGACTACAGGCCCCCCACAATGCCCAGCTATTTTTTTGTTGTAGTTGTCGTTGTTTAGCTGGCCCAGGCTAAGTTCAAACCCACTAGCCTTGGTGTATGTGGCTGACATGGTAACCACTGTGCTACGGGCATCAAGCCAGTCATGCTTATTTTATACATATGCAGACTGGTAGCACCAGACCAGTGATTTTTGTCCCCAGGGCACATCATAGCTTGGTTGGTTACTGCTGGCACAGTGTGCAGGACAGCCCCTACGACAAAGTTGTCAGTTGTACTGAGGTTGAGACGTGCTGCGTTAAACCAAAAAGAAAAAAAAATATTCAGTCACCAGCCTGTGCTATTATTTTTACAGTAGTAATCCTTAAGAGTACTTTGTCAGCCTTTCCCAGGTCTAATGGTAGGGGGTGCATAGGGGGCTCCCTTAAGTCACCAGCACACAGGGTCTAATGGTAGGGGGTGCATAGGGGGCTCCCTTAAGTCACCAGCACACAGAGTCTAATGGTAGGGGGTGCATACGGGGCTCCCTTAAGTCACCAGCACACAGGGTCTAATTCTAGGGGGTGCATAGGGGGCTCCCTTAAGTCACCAGCACACAAGGGCTAATGGTACGGGGTGTATGGGGGCTCCCTTAAGTCACCACCACAAAGGGTCTAATGATAGGGGGTGCATAGGGGGCTCCCTTAAGTCACCAGCAAGAGGGTCTAATGGTAGGGGGTGCATAGGCGGCTCCCTTCCGCCCCCACCACACAGGCGATAATTGTAGGGGTGGCATATGGGGCTCACTTCAGTCTCCAGAACTCACGGTCTAATGGTAGGGGGTGCATAGGGGGCTCCCTTAAGTCACTAGCACACAAGGTCTAATGGTAGG
>CAUYPK010121250.1:0-22282 GCA_963574355.1 Loris lydekkerianus | reverse complement strand
ATCAAGGGGTACATCGTGCAGGTTTCATATACAATCTGAAATATTCTCATCAAACTGTTCAAAGCCTTCATGGCATTTTCTTAGTTACTGTATGTAGGCATTTGTATTCTGCATTTAGTAAGTTTCGCCTATACCCATTCTAAGATGCACTGTAAGTGTGGCCCCACCCATTACCCTCCCTTCACCAAAACCTCCCCCGTCCCTTCCCCTTCCTTGGCCCTTTCCCCATAGTCTTGTGCTATAGTTGGGTTATAGCCTTCATGTGAAAGCTATAATTTAGCTTCATAGTAGAGCTGGGTACATTGGAACTGGAACATATTCTTCTTAGCAAAGTATCTCAGGAATGGAAGAAAAAGAATCCAATGTACACTGATTGCATTTGTTAGGTAAATTCTCTCTTGCAGTTGTGTCTTGCCCCCAAAAGGTGTGGCAGACACCAAGGCCCCACTCCCCTCCCTTCTTCCCTCTCTCTGCTGTTCCTTTCTCCAGCCCCACTGTGACCTTAATTGTCATTAATTGTCCTCATATCAAAATTGAGTACATAGGATTCATGCTTCTCCATTCTTGTGATGCTTTTCTAAGAATAATGTCATCTACTACCATCCAGGTTAATATGAAGGATGTAAAGTCTCCATTTTTTTTTAAATAGCTGAATAGTATTCCATGATATACATATACCACTGCTTGTTAATCCATTCCTGGGTTGGTGGGCATTTAGGCTGTTTCCACATTTTGGCAATTGTAAATTGAGCTGCAGTAAACAGTCTAGTACAAGTGTCCTTATGATTAAAGGATATTTTTCCTTTTAGATAGATGCCCAGTAATAGGATTGCAGGATCAAATGGGAGGTCTAGCTTGAGTGCTTTGAGGTTTCTCCATACTTCCTTCCAGAAAGGTTGTACTAGTTTGCAGCCCCACCAGCAGTGTAAAAGTGTTCCCTTCTTTCCACATCTACACCAGCATCTGCAGTTTTGAGATTTTGTGATGTGGGCCATTCTTGCTGGGGTTAGATGGTATCTCAGGGTGGTTTTGATTTGCATTTCTCTAATAGATAGGGATGATGAACATTTTTTCATATGTTTGTTTAAAAAATATTTCTAAGATTTTATCCCCATAAATAAATGCACACCACCCAAATGTGCCTATATACTCATGTGGAAAACAAAATTTTCCAGAGATTCTTGCCAAATCAAGAACAGTGTGATGTGTGATGTGACTTGATTGTGTTAGCTTTTAATTAAAGACGATTCTATGGAGCACTTCTGTTTTATACATGTCAAAAGCGTTTGTAGATACAGGGGCCCTCAACTTAGGATGAGGCTACATCCCACTACACACATTTTAAGCTGAAGTATGTAATCTAACCTGAAGAACATTATACTTTAGACTTGCCTGCCTCGAATGTGTTCAGAACACTTCCATTAGCCTACAGTTGGGCAAAATTATGTGGCCTCAGAGAGCAGTGCAGAGCATCGCAGTGTTAACCCTCATGATGGTGCCGCTGACTAGGTGCTTCGGCTCACTGCCCCTGCTCCACATTAGGAGACAGTATCATGCCACATGTGACTGGCCCAGGAGAAGATCACAATTCAAAGTACATTCAATACATGTAGATTTTGCACCATCATAAAGTTGAAAAATTACAAGTTGAACCGTTGACTGGGAGGACCACTCCACTACATATGCATGTGTGTATACACATGTGCACCCCTGCTGTAGTATAATTAATGCCACTAACCTTCATGTATTTACAGTCTACAACTTGATAGTTTTAACAGATGTATAGACCTGGGAAACCTTCACTACACTTGTAATCCCTCCACCTTGGACCTCTTTACCAAGGTCCTTGACATACTTCCTAGGCAAACGTTAATCATCTTTCTGTCACAATAAATCAGTTTTATTTTCTGCAATGTTCTGTATATCAATAGTTCATTCCTGATCATTACTGCATAATACTCAATTACGTGAATGTATCAGTTCATTCATCCACTCATCTGCTTTTTCAACATTTGCCAGAAAAGTTAAGTATCCATATGCAAAAACACATGAACTTTGACTTATGATTTGTCCCAGCTATGAAAATTAACTCATAGATCTAGATGGTAACCATACAACTTCTATAAGAAATCATGGGAGAAATTTTGGATTAGGAATTATTTCTTAGGTAACCCCAAACCATGATTCTTAAAAGAAAACATTGATGGCATGGCTTAGCTATCCACAGAATTAAAGACTTCTCTTCAAAAGTCATGATTTTAAAAAGGAAAAATTAAGCCATGGCCTGAGGAGAAGTTTTCAAAAAGACATGCTTCCATTTAGCAGCACTTTCTATTCGTGTAGTCTATTCAAAAGTTTGGGATTGAATAGTAAGTGTTTTTGGAAACTTATTAACTTTTTTAACTCTAGGAGAGATCTAGAACAGTGGTTCTCAACCTTCCTGATGCCACAATGTATTTTCATTGTTAAAAAGGGGTAGTGACCCACAGGTTGAGAACTACTGGTATAGACAATCTAATGGGTGTATTTCAGTAGCATTTTGGTGACCTGATAGACTTTTTTTTTTTTTTTTTTTTTTCAAAATTAGTCACCTTTTAGACAATAATACTTTTGCTAAGTATCTAACTTGAGTACTGAACCCTCCTCACCATTTACGGTGGAGTCAGGAATGAGAAAGACCAAAGATCTTCATAAAAGGAATAAACTCTTGATATTTGAATTTATGTATTACCATGACTATTGAGTATAAAAGAAGGAATACATTTTTGCATCTTTATTTGTACTTGCTTTATAGAGCCCTGTAGAATTATTTGTCATCTATATCCAGCCTATAAACCATAACCAGAAAAGACAGATCCATTTACCAGTAGAAATTTCCTTCTAAACCCTGAATTACCCTGTTTTGAAGAACATTCGATGCTCTTTATACAGCCATAGCATAAGTGTATCACTCTGAGAAACCACTGTTTATCTTGAAGTCTTAGCAGGGGGTTGTTTGTTTGATGGTGAGAGTGAGGTTATAACTATAAAAGTGTGTTTGCGTGTTACATCACTGTATTATCTGACTACAATTTGATTAAATATGTTTTTATCCCATGATCACATTCATGCACACAGCTATGATTTAATACAAAAATAAATAAATATGATTTTATTCAGCTCTTTCACAGGTTATACAGGAGCTCATCAATATTTACATGTATTTTATTCAGTTTAATTATATGCCAATTACTTTTAATATGAAAAAGCTGCTATGGCATTGAAACAGAGTATATGTTTTGTTTTGTTTTGTTTTTAAATTAGTATTGACCATCCTCCACTTAATTTTTTCCTATCAAAATTACATAGATTGATTTTTCCCATCCCATTTTGCATTTGGCCTTGTCATCAATGAAGTTGTCAACTTTTATGTTCAAATAAATAATTTTCTCTCAGTGACTGGCACAGATTTAAACAATTCATCTTTATAAATTGGTTAGGCTAAATGTGTAGATCATAATGTGTTATGTTTTCAACTAAAATATTAATAAATCCACAGAAAACAGAATGATGATTATTTTTAAGGTCATGCAAATTGAGACACGCTTACTTTATAATCCCTTCCTCACTGAAAAGAGAAGTAGAATTGGTTTTAGATTTACATCTCCCTTGCCATTCTGCTTTCTGCGCACAAACTTTCCTAAGAAATTCCTGTTGATAATACAGTTGAAGATAGTAGATGTGCAATCAATATACCATTACTTTGTCAGAGATACAGAATGGTTGTCAGTAGAAGCTATTCTGCAAATTAATGTTAATTGCTGTAGGTAGACAGAAACTCCTTATGAAACTATACATGTCCGTGTCCATGTATTCTCAGCGTGGAAATGGTATTCTTTAAAGCTGACTTTTCTCAGAGCTGGTGAATTAAAGCTGTGAGAGTTAAACTGTGATGGGCTCAAGCAGTGAGCCTAGGTGTCAGTCTGAGATGTGATAGAGGGACTCTTTTGCAACCTCTCTTTATAGAACATTACTTAAAGTTGTGACAGAAGCTTAGGCATTGGGACTATTGCCAGCATGATTCTGTGTGCAGAAAAGAAGCGAATTTGTTGGGCTTCTTACCCTTGAGAACTGAAATTCACTACCCTGTCCTCATCCTTGGAATATCCACAAAGGATGATATTTAAGGATGATAAACTCCATTTTCTCTATTCAGATGAAATAAGCACAAACTTAGCCCGAAAGCAGGTTTTAAAGGGCTAATGCATTGTGTTAAATCAAATTTGATTGCATATGATACAATATGAACATTTGAATTCTTTTTAAGTCATGACAACATGTAACATACGTTGCTACGAATGAAGTTCACTTTATTTTGGTAACAAAACTAATTTGAGTATCCACATAATCTAAATGAATGGTCAATGATGATTGCTAAAGTCAGATGAGAGACATTTCTTATTAAACATAGGTTTGTACTATAGCCCAGACCAAACTGATTTGTTAGATTCAAGGCTTTTTCTGGCCCATTATGAAAAGTATTTAACTGTACCCTGCAGAGAGATGATAATCTGAGGCAATTTGAAAGGCTATTTCCAGGCTCTCCGTCAGAGCAGGGCTGAATGATACGTAGGCTGTTCCGGGTCCTGGGGAGATGTGAGGTAGAGACTCTGAGGTCAGAATGTAACACAGCTCTGTGAGACGTGCACGTGTGGCCACCACACTCCAAGAGGAGGAAGAAAATATGTCATTGGGACTTGGTTAGGGAAATACTTCAGATGATTCAGCTCATGTTTTTTCTCCCTGTCAAGGGTAAATGAAAAACCACAAGGAGGTATGATAGGGCAGGAGAACTAAGCATCCTTAGTTACCTTGATTTGCATAAGAAAATAGTTCATTGCTAATCCTGGAGAAAATGTTTGGATATTCAACATTTAATGTTCAAAAGGTCAAACTTCAGGAGGAAGGAGAGGCCTTGTCTCTCTGTCTCTTTGTCCCTTCCAATTTCTGATTTGTCTTACATACATACAGCTATTAAGAGAAGAGACAGAGTCTTACTTGGCAATTGTAGCAGAAGTAATAGATTATTTGGTTACATGGTTGGGTTTTTATTTTTCATGATTCACACTTAATAAACTATAAAGTGTTTCTAAATTTAAAATAGTGGTGTAAAGGAAACAATAAAATATAATAAATGTAAGTCAGGAGATACTGAACTTTGCTTTCATCTTTATTGCCTTATTTACATATATAAAAGATAAATTTACATGTTTATAAAGATATAAGTTAGAAAGTTTACTTTAATAACCAAAGAAATATTTTTGCTTCTACATGTTAAGAATGAAATGGAATATAATAGGTACCTTATTGCTTTTAATAACAGGCCATGCTATTTATGGAGTTCTTAGTGCATGTCAGACACCAGGTTAGTCTTGGGTACACTGTCAACTGCAGGAAGTTCTCTCTGCTTAGTAAGGACCCTTCCTTTTCAAGACCACCGAGTAAATTCTATGCAACCATGGCACAAGAATGCTCCCCTCTACCTCAGTTAATGCAAACAACCGAGGTTACTGCACTGCCATAGCCTTGTTCTCTGGACGGGAGCCCCTCTTCTCACTGGTTCTCTTTTCCTGTCCTACAAACTACTTCCATATAACCAACTTCTGCTGTAAAGTATGCTGGTACGAAATAACCAACATCATATTAATTTTGTTGAAGGGAGAATTTAAAAATGCATATGCATGTAAAAACCATAAAAGTCAATGTAGGACTTTTTTTTGGCCTGTCTTGCTAATTCCTTGGGCTACTCACCTGGTATCAGCAGTGACAAATGCGGGCTTGATTCTGTCACCCGTACCGTCTCTTTTAGCTTCCTTGCCCATTTAGATGTTTTTTTGTTGTTGTTTTTTTAAGGTAGTTTATAGGTTTACTGTACTTTTTTCATTACTCTTTAATAATTTCTTTTATTTCTATGTCCTACGGGTAATTTTTCAGGATTGTTTTCAGATTGCCTTTCTAGGGAAAATAGGTCATTTACTATATTACATGCTGTCTCCAAATTTTATGGCCTTCTTCCAGGAAAAATTATTATTGTTTATGATACTATCAGTTCCTAAGACGTAGCTATGGTCAGTATGTTCATGATGTAGCAATTCTTACTGTTGCAGTTTTTTTGTTGTTGTTGGTTTTATTTTATTTTATTTTATTTTATTTTATTTTATTTTTTTTTTTTTTTTATTGTTAAATCATAGCTGTGTACCTTAGTGCAATTGCCGAAGGGGAAGGGAGGGGGGAGATTTTTGTGGAGGGAGGGTAATGGGTGGGGCCACATCTAGGGTGCATCTTAGAATGGGTACTGGTGATTGCATTTAGATGTTTTAACTTCAGATTTCTATAGCTTGGATTTTTATATGTCTTATCTATTAAAATGAAAAAAATCATATATTCTAAGCCAGGATCAGAATGTGAATCTTGGTGCATGGTGAATGTGACCCCTATTATAACAAACTCTTGTATATGAAAGGACAGTTCCTGACAAGGTGTGGCGGCTCATGTCTGGAATCCAGCATCTTGGGAAGCTGAGGCAGGAGGTTCACTTGAGCTCAGGAGTTTGAAGACAGACTGAGAGCAAGACCCATCTCTACTAAATATAGCAAAATTAGCAGGGCCTCCTGGTGCATACCTGTAGTCCAGCTACATGAAAGGCTAAGGCAGGAGGGGCACTTGAGCCTAGCTGTTTGAGATCGCAGTGAGCTACAATGAGGCCATTATACTGTGCCCAGGGTGATAGGGCAAGGCTCTGCCTCAAAAAAGAAAAGGAGAGAGGAAAAAAAAAAAAAAGGATTCCTTGTTCCTTTGATAAGAAGGAAGTGCATAATTATATTAATAATTAAATACATATTTATACCAACAAATATAAAGAAATATAAATTACAAAAGTATACACACATATAGACATGTATCAATCTTTAGTTTTTGGTGGCCTTCAGATATCCTTTATATAGTTTAACTCATGTCCAAGGATTAGAATGCCTTTGACTAGCCATAGTTTTGTCATTGCATTCTTCTTTTTTTTTTTTTTTTTTAGTATATATCACACATTTGGCCACAGACTGTTATAGAAACATTCATAGTTAAGTTTATTCTGTGTGTTTTGCAACAGAATTTCTACTTTGACCTGAGTATGTAACCAAATGTGGCCCAAATTAGTGATGATATATATTGTGGACATAGTAAAGTTGAACACAGCGGAGTACATTGGACATATTCCTCTAGTCTGCATTTCATCGTAGAGACCTTTGAATACATTTTTACCTTCCTCGGTGACAGAGGACTACAAGAATGACAGAAGTCTTACGCAGGGTGAGAGAGCTTGAAATTCCCACCTTCTGAGCAGCAAAACAATGAAACAGCCCAGATGTTTTCCCTAAGGGTAGCTCGCTTTTTCCAGATCAGCCAAGACACATTGTGTACATCCATCTGCCTTGTTCCACATCAGAGAGATGAAGATGTCTTCACTGGTCTGCATCTGCCCTGGCCTGTTTTTGTATCCTCATGTTTCCTGGAGGGCAGCAATAAAATGCCCAGGATGGACCTTGTCCTGTGGTCAAGTGGAGCATATGTCATTGTTACCATTGGCTGCTTGGTTTTAGCTCATCTGCGTTCTGTGCTCAGGGTCTTCTTCTGAACATACACACTCTCCATTTTGGAAGGGTGTCCAGAGGAAGATGATGTGAAGCCGGGGGTGATAAGGCATGTGATGCTCTTGCCATGTAAAGCCCATGCTTCCCCTGAGAAATCTGGATTTAGTATTTAACATGAAGTTCTCTGAAGATTAAAATAAAAAATCTTCCAGAATATAAGCGTACTAGCGTCTTTTGCATTAACTCTGAGCTTCCCAAAGCTTAAAAGTATGAGTGATCACTAAGAGTTTTGTTTGTTGTTTTCTCTTTTGGAGTCTTAAATTTGAGGAGACATCTGACATTTTCCTGGGAATTTAATATATTCTAATAGGAGAAAATATTATTCTTTTGATGTATATTTAATAAATTAAAAGCTAATATCTTGGAGAACAATTTTATATTTATATCATATACAAATATATACATAATTAGATTTTCAATAGGTAAGTTGTACGGACAAAGAGACTTAACGTTTCAGTCAACTTACTCTTATGTTAAAGGCTCTAAAAATGATAGAAAAGGGTAAAAGCACAAATATGTTGGTGTTATGAAGTTTGTGGACAATAAAGAGGCTTCAGATATTTCTTTGATACCTGCACAGTGCTTAGGCCCACAGGTCAATATAAACAAGCATTTGTTGTTCAAAAAATTATATTTTAGTTAATACTTTGCCATCTAAATGCACTTCTGTGGCGTAGCACTCACTGTTCATTCCTTAGCTTACTAAAAAAATGAGTGCCAACATTGGTCCCTGAGTGGCTTCCTTGCCAAACCTCCTGGGGCCCTTTTTCTAGACAGGTCATGTGCTTCTCTGAGTACCCAGCACATACCACACTCCCAGTGAAAGTACCTTGACCCAAAGGTTATTCCTGGCTATATTTAGAAGAGGCACAAAAAACATTGCTCTAATTTTCTATAGTTGAAAATTCTCTACGATAAAATATATTTACATGATACAAAAATCACGTAAATGATTTTTTTTTCCATTTCCAAAAATATCAGATGTATTTCTTCTCTTCAAAACATAGCTCAAAATTCTTAATAAAGCTTTTTTTTTTTTTTAAATCCTCTGAATTTCTGATGAGGCTTTCTTCCATCGTTCTTGTGTTAGAGATGGTTCATCTCCTTAAGTGAGGACAGAATTTACAGACAAACAACATGGTCACACCTTATTAAGACAGGGTCCTATAGCTTCTCTGCGCATCATATTAAATACTACATCTATAAGAATGAGAATTCCTGTAGGATTCTGTGGCTAGAAAGAGATGCTGTGTTTTACAGTGCCTCGCTATATATCCGTCATAAGCACACACTGCAGTTCCCCTCTCTCATTTTTTTTTCTGAAACTGTCTTATTTATCATTATTATCTTCTTGTACATGGTGCACTTGATTGCATGAAGTGGGCATCTACTAAATGATTGATGAACGAAGGATCAAAGTAATTAATTTAGAATGGAATTAATGCACTCCACTTCCTTAGCTATCCAGAAGATCAGTTAAAGGAAAGCAAATTGCTGATTGTTTTCCTGCCTTACCAGGTGACTCAGGCCCACTGTTTGTGCTTTTACAAACTGGTCAAGGTCCGCGCAACTTTACATAGAGTATTTCCTGCTTCCCTAGAGGGCTTTTCTATATGTGTGGGGGTTCTTTTCTTCTTCTTATTTGTTTTTTTTTTTTTTTTTTTTTTTTTGGTCTTCTATTGACACATTTATAAAGGCACAGCCTACCCGATATTGTGTCAGAGCACGTTTTAAGTTGATTGAGCATCCAAATTTAGTTGTTGGTAGGATCATATAACTAACATACCCTGTAAAGGAGGTCACATGTGTTTTGCTGAACTTTTGGTTATAAGAAGATTAACATGGTATGTCCCTTCAGATTCAGTGGTTTACCTGGGCAGTTATTCTAGTCCAAGCCACTTACTTGACTGACTTCCACAGGCTGTGTTATGCACCTGTGGTCATGTGTCAGAGCGGCTGATAGAATGTGCTCATTTTCATGTCTGGGGTTTGGCAGGCTGTTGCTCTGGCAACAAAGACAGCTGGGCCAGAGGGCCCTGGAAGTCATATTCACATGGTGGCAGTCATAGGGTTCATAAAAGCAAACCTAATGTTCAGTGATTTGTCAAGTATCTACTTGTGACATTTACTAAAGTCCCATTAGCTGAAGTAAGTCATATGGTCAGCTCAGAATTAAGAGTTCATAGCCCAATGTACTCAGCCCTACTATGAAACTAATTTAGGGCTTTCACATGAAAGCTATGACCCAGTTACAACCTAAGAATAAGGGGAAGGGAGAAAGGAGGGGTGGAGAGAGGGTGGAGAGAGGGGGATTGGTGGGATTATACCCGTGGTGCATTTTACAAGGGTATATGCGAAATTTGGTAGATGTGGAATGTAGATGTCTTGGCACAATAACTGGGAGAATGCCAGGAAGGCTGTGTTGACCAGTGGGATGAAAATGTGTCAAATGGTCTATGAAGCTAGTGTATGATGTCCCATGATCATATCAATGTACACAGCTATGATTTAATTAAAAACATTTTTTTTGAAAAAAAAAAAAGAAAAGAAAGAGTCCATAGCCATTTTCTCAGTCTATTGTAGAGGGCATGGTCATCGTATTTGGCTTTCTTTTGGCTCCAGAATTGCTCAGGACCCTCTCAGAGAAGGACAGCCGTGTGTTCAGTCCCTGCCATGTGCTTACTTGCTGGCCCCTTCTCTAGTCAGGTTTGCTCTCACTTGGCCTCTTTATCAACATGAATTTTCTCATGAAGTTCTAAGAATAGCTCAGGGAATCTGGGTCTCTTCTCCATCCTCTGAGGGGCTCAGTGAAGTGGGTTGGTGAATGCCTCTTGCCTCAGATTTTCTACTTTTGATAGAAATGAGGTCTCACTCTTGCTCAGGCTTAGTCTTGAACTTGTGAGCTCAGGCAATCCTCCTGCCTCAGCCTTCTGGAGTGCTAGGATTGCAGGCGTGAGCTACCATCCTGGCTGATAGCTTCCTTTAAAATAAATGGTGAGAAAGGGGCAGAGTATCCACTATTTGTTTTCAACTTGGACCTTAGCTATACAACCAGAAAAATTATACTCAAATCCCAACATACATTTTTTTTTTTTTTTTATCTGCGCTTACTTGCTTAGTTTAACACATGATTTTCTCTTTAATTGGAACCAGATGACTAGATCAGATCCCATTTCTGGTTTGCTCTATTTCAGGGCTTGATTCTGCTGATTATATATCAGCAAAATCTGTGCGTGTTTATTCCAGGCAAAGAGACATTGCTTTGAGCTGGCCTCAGAGTTAACTTTGTGTGGACCTTCTTTGTTATATTTAGAATATAAAATTATATACCTGTAAGTTTTATAGAAATATTGTTAGCAATTTCCAGGTAAAGCCAGTTATTGGTTTTCCTTTATGATGAAGTGATTGAAAATAATGTTATCTCCCACACAGGTTGTGATCCGAAACTATTTATAATAACTGGTTTTTCAGGCTACTGAATAATTATCAGTCTTGTATACTGGTTAATCTTTAAAGTTGAGAATTGTTTAGTCTTTAAAAAAAAAAAAAAGAGGTCGGACACAATGGCTCATGCCTGTAATCCTAGTACTTTGGGAGATTGAGGTAGGAGGATCTCTTAAACTCAGAAATGCATGGTTACAGTGAGCTATGATTGTACCACTGGGTTTCTGCCTGGAAGACAGAACAGGACCCTATCTCTACAAAAAAAAATAAAAAAATTAGCCAACTGTGATGCTCATACTTATAGCTCCAGCTATTGGGGAGACTAAGGCAGGAGGATCATTTGAGCCCAGGAGTTAATGAGGTTGGAGTAAGCTGTGATGATGCCACTGCACTTCAGCCTGGTTGATAAAGTGAGACCCCATCTCTATTGAAAAAAAAGGAAAGGAAAAAGAAAAAGACCTGCCACATAGTCCCTTACCTGTAATAACAAGGGTTTTAATTATTGAAAACAATAAGAAGATGAGGTATGGAGCATATAAGGGTGGAATTAAATGGGTTTAAAGTTTAAAAACTTTCCTATTGAATTTTAATTGATCACTTGATGGGAATGATCATTTTTAGCAGAAGATTTCTTATATGGTTTCTGTAATTAAAACAAAAATGCAAACTTTAAGATATAAAATATGTTTGTGCTAAGAGTCTATACGGCCCAAGAACTACAGATTACTGAAGGGATTGCCTGTTATTAGAAATGTACTTTTGAAATAATTTACTTCAGAAAGAAAACAGATGTTCAGAGAGAATATCTGTTGAGCAAAAGCCCTCCCTGAGTTATACAATTATCATTTGTTTTCATGGGAAGGCCAGGAATAGAGTTTATTTAACCATGCTATCAGGACAGAATTGATCTTTGCTGTTGGTGGTGAACAATTGTTGTGACTGCTATAGAATAAGCTCGCCATCAAAGCAAGACCATGGAAATCATATCCTTTTTATATCCTGCTTTGAATCTGTCATTGTCTTATTTCTCTAGTCTAGAGAGCTTGACCCGGATCTGAATACCAGAACAGCTGAACACTGGATCTGTCTTGAGTTCTCTTATAAGAAATTCTTAGAGTGAACACTGTCCCTGCTGCTGTTGGATCTTTCAGGAAATCTTGGCTGGGCTTTCATAGTATCAGTTATATAATACTACCTTTCTTTATTTCTCTTTGATATGGATTTAGCTTTATATAGGTGATTGAAAAGCCTGGTCAATAACACACACAAATATTGAGTTCAGGAATGTCTGTGCATGTAAGCACAAATGTGTCTGTATGTATGTGGTCCAATAGGCCATTTACCAACTGAAGTGTTTTTGAGGCCTAAACTGTTCATGAGCAACTGATTATAATAAATATGCAGAATATATTTTTACTTTACTACTTACCTAATACAATACAGTAATAATAATAGTTATAAAATTCTCAAGTATTTAGTATATAACAAATCTACTTTTGAATGCCATACATATATTAAATCATTTAATACAACACTTCACATGTGAGGGCTACCATATGCGTATAAAATACCTATATTAATCTTAGGTTTCTGAAAATGTACATATTGAAATATAAGCCTATTATTTTATGTATGTATGTATATATTTAGAGACTGGATCTTGCTCTGTCACTTAGTCTGGAATCACTGCAGCCTTGAACTCTTGGGCTCAAATGATTGTCCTGCTTCCTTAGTAGCTAGGACTATAGGTGTGTGCCACAGCACTCAGCTAATTTTTTTCATTTTCTTGTAGAGAATGTGGTCTTGCTATATTGCTCAGGCTGCTCTCAAACTCCTTGCCTCAAGGAGTCCTCCTGCCTCAGCGTCCCAGAGTGATTGGATTACAGGTGTAAGCCATCACACATGGCCTAGGCCTATTCTTTTAAATACTAGCACAATGTACAAGCCCATATAATATAAGGCACTTGTTCTTGTGTATGAAGTTCTTTTTTTTTTTTTTTTTTTTTTTTTTTGTTCACACTCTAGATTGGACCACTAGTTTTTCAAATTCCTGGGAATATGATAAAAAGTAGATAAGGCTTTGCTTCCTTCTTTTCAATTCTGAATGATTCCCTATTATGATTTTTGCTTTGAGTTTGGTTCTGTTCAAGTAAATCAGTGATGTTTGTGTTAGTATTATCCTCTCGCTTTAACTTCACTCTTCTTGTTTCAGACCAGGTTAATATGTGAACGCAGAGCTGAATACAGATACTCTAAAGAAAACTTCTTGAAATGACACCTCCTTTGTATGACTGCATGGCTTAAAGCAAGAGTTATGAATAGCATCTTTCGGTTGGAATGATTAAAAAAAAATTGGTACAATATCTTAAGCTAACAGAGATATTGGGTTTTTTTGGATAATCTACAATTTGAATAATTTTATACTGCCTATTTAAATAATTCCCCTGGGGTTTCTCATATTTATTTTACTTTATATTCCTGCTTAAAGTTGTATTATTTTCTAATATGCCCCTCCTTACAAGGTAAATATTCGCACATATTTTTCTCTGTGTTTAAAATTTACAACTCAAAAATTCCCATAATTTCTCTTGTCACTTTTTTATATTATTTAATAATAATAAACAAAAATATTACTCCATGAAAAATATGCCTATAAGTTTTCAACAAATTTCTTAGTTTACAATGTATATAAAATATTACACATGGTATAATGAGTTAAATCCATATACAACTAATTAGGATTACTGAAGGAAATCCTAGGGCTTATCATATAAACCCCTTAAATAGGGCTATAAATTCTTTGTTGAGTCATTTTACCAATCTACTATCACTTTTCTATAAATAATTCTCAGAACTATATTTCAGATCTCGAGCTTTCCTTGTCACTTCCTGTATCTCTTGTATTAGGTAACATCACTCCTTCCTACCTGCCATTCTTTACGAAGGCCTGTGAGATCAGAAATGTGACATTTATCCTGGTTTTTCTTTAACTAAAATAGACACCACCTAAGGCTTATGGAATGCTTCTTTAAAGTCTTCCATTCCCTTCCTATGAACATAACTAGAATTATGTTCTATCCAAGCATAGGCTTCATCGTCTTGCATTAAAACAATAACCACCTAACTGGTCTTCTTCTCCACTGCCAATGTCACTGTGTTTTAACATGTGAAGATTTTCCTCTTACTTCCTTGGTTCAAAAATATCTGGGTCCATACTGCCTACCAAATGAACCCCACATTCCTTCCCTGTTCTCACAGTCGGGCCCCCCTGCCATCCTCCCCTCAGGCTTCAACAAGTGTTGCCACACTGTCCCCAAAGGAAAAACGTCCTTCAGACTCTGTCCCCAAAGGAAAACATCCAGGCAATAGCCATGTGTTACCCTGAATACATCTCTTATTTATTTTATTTTATTTTATTTTGTTTTGTTTTGTTTTGTTTTGTTTTGTTTTGTTTTGTTTTATTTTATTTCTTTTTTTTTCTTTTTTTTTTTTTTTTTTTTTTTGGCATTGGATCATACTTTAACCAGTGCCTGAGACCCTTTATTATATTTCTTTTTAGCAAAATTATATTCATGCTCTTAGGCCTACCTTCCTGGATCTGCAGCAAAATCCATTGCTCACCCCTTGATTCTGCATTAGCAATTAATTAGTTCATACATTTATTTGTGATCACACGCGTATTTTTGTCATGATGTTGTAAGACTTCTGAAGGACTGTTCTTGAAGCCATCAAGGGCTAATAACTTATGTTTTATAGAATCTGAGAATCTGAGAGGGATTCAACAAATGTTTGTGAAATTGAACAAATAGTACCACTACTAAATATTTATTAAATGTTAATATAACTTTCTGAAGTATTGTAAAATGTGCTTTACATCAACCATACATATAATTATATATGTTTATGTATGGATATATATGTATATATGTACATATACATATATATACAAAAGTTGCCAAAAAATGCATATATATTTTTGTGCAATTACAGGAGGTGCTTAAAATGGTTACTATTATCATCCAGGCACTTCTGATTATGGCAAACTACTGCTGAGCAATTCTGACCAAAGTGTCCACTTGTATCATATGCCATTTCCATGTCTTCCCTAAGTACTGCCAGGGTAGCCAGTTCTCTACAATACACCACATTCTTTTAGGCCTCCCATAGATAAAAGTCAAAGCCTGTTAAGTCAGGAGACATTGGGGAAACTCAGCCACACCCATCCGCTTTGCTCTGTTCATTGTCCTGGCAAATTCTCATCAAGGTAAGCCTTTATGTCTTGGTGGAAGTGCAGTAAGGTGTCATCAGGTGAGAAGTAATATCAATTATTCCCAGACATCATATGAATTGCAGGTGTGTCTAGAGACATTTGGTCAGTAATAGTACCTTCAAAAAAGAATAGTCCAATAGGTTCCTTAATGACAGTCCACACCAGATCATTAAGTTGACTTATTTTCCAAGCAAATGTGTTCCATTTTGGGCATCTTGGAGACTGTTGCATACTCACACCTCCCTTGTTTTCATACTTCACAACGTTCTCGAACTTCAAATACCACTTCAAAATGGTCTTGTGCTCCTCAAAACTGAGAGCCATGCTTTGGCCAGTTTCTTTGACTGTTCTGCCTGTGGCATGGTGACTCTAGCGTTCATTTGATCAATGCCATCTTTTGAGCACATTTCATACCACACATTGCGACTGTAATTCAATTCAACTTCAAAAAGTAATATGTAAATGACATCACTTAAAATATATACACTTAAAGTATATATGCACATACATATTTAAGAGAGAGAGAGAGTGTGTGTATGTGTGTGTATGTATATATCTTTAGGGAAGTCCTCATACAATTTTATCATGGACTGATGTTTGAATTATAGTGATTTTCTTGAAATATAAATGAATCTCTTCTCTAGTCACTCTGTCCTTTTATTCTTCCTTCCTTCTCTTTCTTCTTTTATTCCTTGCTTTAGGTTAGTGTTTGCCAAGTCAAGTTTTTTACATCTTATTGTCTCATAAGCTTACTTGAATGAGCTTTTGTTTTTGGTTGGTTTAAGAGCAGATTACTCTAACACTTCTCAGACCATTATGGGAAATATGAATTGATTCATTTGGACAGCAACTAACAGCTTGAACATCATCCCTGATATTCATTTTATATTTATATTTTTGTTTATTCATGTATTTATTTATTTATATGTCTTTTGAGATAGAATCTCATTTTGTTGCCCTTGATAGAGGGCCATGCATGGCACCACAGTTCACAGAGACCTTAAACTCTTGGGCTCAAGCAATTCTTTTGCCTTACCTTCTCACATAGATGGGACTACAAGCACCCACCATGACACCCAGCTATTTTTAGAGACAGGGTCTCACTCTTGTTCAGGCTGGTCTGGAACTCCTGAGTGCAGGCAGTCCACCCACCTGGGCCTCTCAGAGTACGAGGATTACAGGTGTGATTGGACCTACAATATTTATGTGCATGTCTAACATAACTTTTCTTCAAAGAGAATGACAGTTCATAGAGGAATTTTAATGGCATGATGGTGAAACAGGAAAATATTGTAGTAAGGTAAGTTGTTAGGAGTGAGGTTGGAAATGAGAAAGAAGAAACCTGTAACACAGATGTTCCAGGTCCATAAAGTAAAAACAAATCAGTTCTTAAGAAAAACCATAACTATTACTGGGACTGAAACCAAAGGAAAAAATTCCTCCCACACTTCTTTGGAAGAGGGACATTTTCATATAGTAAAGAATATTCTTTGCATCACATGCATGTTTAACTCTGCAACATCAGAGTGGAGGTCCTTTAGAGTGACCTGTCAAATTATTTAATTTTGTTGAATGTATTCTCCAGGCTTGGCACCCGTAGCACAGTGGTTATGGTGTCAGCCACATACATACACCAAGGCTGGCGGGTTCAAACCCAGCCCAGGCCAGCTAAACAACAATGGCAACTGCAACAACAAAAAAAAAATAGCTGGGAGTTGTGCTGGGTGCCTGTAGTCCCAGCTACTCAGAAGGCTGAGGCAAGAGAATCACTTAAACCCAAGAGTTTGAGATTGCTGTGAGCTTACCGAGGGCAGTATAGTGAGACTCTGTCTAAAAAAAAAAAAAAAAAAAATGTATTCTCCAGCAGAAGAGAAGGAGCAGTTCTGGTGTTAAGCTTTTCCATTCTTTTGATAACCAAAGAATCATTTTTGTATGGTGAAGGAATAGATGGAATTACAATATTTCAACTAATTCTCCATATTTATTTTTTTCTCCAGCTAAGTTGTTTCAGCCCTCAGTTTTGAGATAGAGATCCCTGAAAGTACAATTTAAAGCAACTCTCTGTGGAGGTTAAGTGAAGAATTTGAGATTTCATTGCTGATCTGTGTTAAGGCCAAGTATGTACTTAATGTGAAAACTAAATAGTTAGTACTATTATGTGCTTGGATAGTCCAGAAGCCTTCCAAATTGAGGTGAACAAAGTGAACACCCATAGTTTTATCTAGAGTTTGTATAAAATGTGTGGGATTTGTTCTTAAACAGAATTAATGGTTTATTAAGGAACTGCCTATCCACACCATAAAACATGGATATATAATGATGTGAACCTGAAAAGCTATTAAGAAATCATAAGCAAGTGTCTATCTCATTTATTCAACTTAAAATAAAAAAGCCTCTGTAAAACACCATTTGAACATTTAACAGTCATTAGTCAATAGCAATATATGTACCTTAGTAACTGGAAGAAATAATGTCCAAATAAACTAAGTCACTAAAAAACAGTTAAACCTTAAGAATATTTGTCAAAAAAGCCTGACTTTGACTTTAGAACAGTTGGTCTCCATAATCCTTGCCTTCTGAAAAATCATTGTGATAAAATCCTTGATAGTTGACTTTATAGTATCATCAGAATGACACAGTTTTCCTCAGAACTATCTCATGGCCTACAATTTGTTGATAATTTTTGTGATAAATTTTCCATGTAATATTTGCCTTTAGAAGAGTAAACTAGAATGAAATAGCTCTTCTCATGAACTTAGTAGGGTTCCTGGAGTATGAGTATACCCGGTTAGCTCTGTCATGAGTTATATTTAAATGGTAAGAAACGCATCACCATGTGTCTGAACAAGCAGTAGTCTCCTGACAAGGACGGAATATGAGTATTACAACAAATAACATCCACACTGTCAGGAAATGAATTCAGGAATGAAGAAAGAACTTAGGTCTGGGGAGGGAAGGACAGGTGGGAGTGGAGCAGTGTCGTCTTCTGTCACTCATTCGCTGCATCTTCCCCTTTGCAAATGAAGAGAGAAACAAGAACGATTGTATGTTCTGGAATGTCCCTAAATCTAGGAAAGGCATCATCCCAGGGAGATTTTTTTGTTTGTTTGTTTGTTTGTTTTTGTTTGTTTGTTTTGCTTTGTTTTGTTTTTAAGAAGCCTACTCATCATGTTTTAGGAGAGTAGATTAAGCTTTGAGAGAGGACTTGCATATAAGTGCTCCTGAAAATTAAAATAAGACTGGTTTCGTTGTATGATGCAGCTGTTATTGTCACAGGATCAGCTCTGTCAGCATTCTAACAAGGATGTATATATGATGCACGCAATAGATTCTCAGTGAATGGAAGTCTGTAATTCAGGCCCAGCTCACTAGCACTAGCGTGTGTTACGATGCGCATTAGGGGGAAAAAAAACCTAAATTGAAAATGTCTTTTTCTCACTGGGTAAACATTTTATGATTATATTTTCTGTTCTTCTGAGTTAATTCCTGCAAAACCAATAAAATATGCCCACGTCAGTATAATCTGCCCACAAAACTTGTCATGTATAATTTACAGAGCTGGATCACGTAGTTATTTTGTGTTTATAACAAGGAGCACTTTAACAGCATTGGTTATACTGGGCCTCCGTAGCCGGAATACACATCCCTCCTTCCTGTGGTGAACGTACACGTTATTTACTCAGCAGGCTCAGCCATCATTGCTGAGCAATCGAAGGAGCATTAATCTTGTAGTAAACATAAAAATCATCCGTTGGTGCTGTGGGGAGCAGCAATGGGACGCGTTGGCTTCCTATGTCAGTGGTTTCAAGGCTGAGGTAACTTTTTTGCTTATCAAGTTGCTGTCACTTTGCTAAGAATTAGAGGTTGTATGTTTCCTAAATTTATAACAGTATTTCAGTCTGTTATAATTAAATGAAAATGAGCAACTCTGGCTTGTTTTCCATTTGTTACATCACTTCTGAGTATCTTATCATTGGAAACTCATATCTGTTTAACTGGCAGGTCATATATCTAAATGTGACAGCTGCAAGTTATCTATAAGGAGATTCCCAATGCTTCATAGGAGTACAACTTAAGTTATTCAGCTTTTTCTACAAGAGGCCATTGACTATCATTCTCTAATTTTCATGAGTTTTTTCTCTGCCTAGAGAGGCATTACTTTGCATGCTGAGCCGTCTTCAGATTGCAAGAATTGAACTGTTTTTGGAGAAAATTGGTGCAAACCCATGAGTACCTCCCGCCCATTCTGGACCAGCACCCAGGGAACCCCTGGCACCTCCATAGTTAGGCTGCTGACTCACATGTGCAGGCAGAAACACATCTTTCTTGCCTTCACCTTGAGGCAAAGCACACTTGGGGCAAATGGCTTAATTAACCAGCTCCTTCTGCAACTCCTGAAGGTAAAGCTGAGCTAGTATTCACTCAGCAGATAATGCCTTGGGCTTGGCGCTGTCCTCCACCCTGGGGCAGCCATCCTGGTGTGAGTCCAGTCGCCAGGGAGTGCACTGTCTGATTTAGAAGTGACTTGAATGGATGATACCACATCCTAGCAAAGACATGACTGAAAATACATCAGTCATGATGTAAGCAAACCATCATATAGTTTTAGAAAACCATATGAATTTTCGTCATGCCTTATCTTCAAAGCACCAGGCCTTGTAACATTGACCTTCAAATCATTTCAGCTCTTTTCACTTTGCTTCATGGCTTTCACCACTTCCCTGGTGCAAATTTATCTCACCACTGGGCTATCTCAGTAGCATCCTACATGGCCTCCCTACTTTTCCACCCCCTTCTCTAATGCATTTTTTCACACTGCAGATAAAAAGGTTTTTCAAAATGCCAATTTGATGACACACCCTCCCAACACACAGGCTTGTGGGTGCTGAAGTCCCCACACATTTGTAGCCACCTGTAAAACTTTTCTTTTGCTTCTGTTTGCTTTTAGGGAAAAGACCACACTCCTTTATGTGCGCCCTCAGGTTTTGCCTGGAACCATGTTTCTAATTTGCTGGGTTTAATCTACTATTGAAGAAGAAAGTCAAGCTTCTAAAATTGATGTGGAGACTTATCTCTTCTCCCTGGTAGCAAAGGATATGGGATTTCATTCACGTAACTTCTGGGGGTGGTATACGCTAATTTTTGATAGATTTTCCTTTTGCAGGTTATTTTCCGGAGGTCTGATGTCCTGTTGAATAGCATCTTACTATTTTTGATATGTTAAAACTTAATGAATTAATTTCTACCAGTGTTTGCTGTTAAAAATGATATGATTTTGATTGGTAAGTTTATGGAAAAACAGGAGCGAATTCAAACATTGTAAAAATAAATCACAGTGGTAAGCTTCTTTGGGAAGCTTCATAAACCCACAGTGTATGATTTCAAAGCTTTTGAAGAAAGCTTACCCTGACATAAACTACTTCTATTTGGTTGTTTTTTTGGTGTTAGATTGAGGCTGGATTTTGTCACATAGCTGGAAAATAGTTTGTATTTATGGGAACATTTCTCTCATAGAGACAATATATATTCCGAGACACATAAGTTATCTTTAAATGTTTATATACATAGTTTTCATTCTTTACTGTGAAACATTTTTACATATAATTTTGATGTTTTAGGGTTTGGTCTTTTTATTTTCCAAGATGTCTCCCAAAGAAAACTGCCATTATCTCTGTTTTCAGAACCTACCTTCTCCTTTCATATAAAACAAACACCTGCCACAGTTTGCCTTTCAAACTATAAAATCTGTTACTGGAAGGAATAAAATGGTGGAATATTCTCTTCAGAAGAATTATTTAGATGTATGAATTCCTTTATTTTTTTCCTCTTGCTTCCACTCCCTTACTTTGTTAAAGAACATGGGATCACAAGCATTTTTCTTTAATGTGCTCTAGTTCCAGGAGGAGAACTGTGAAGAGCTAAAGAGGAAGTGCACTTTTTCTAAAAAACAAATTTGAAAATTTGGTTTGAAAAAATAGCATTTGAATTTCTGAAGCTTTTCTGGGTTTTAAGTCAAGTTGATGATATTTTAGTTGGAAGGAAGTTTCTCAAAATATGTATCTTCTATCTTAAACTTGCTCAGACACATGGAAAGAAGATCAATAAAGGATCTATCTCTCCTTTTAATTTCTCTAAATAAAAATCATAAACATATAATTATTTTATTAAAATACTGATTTCTCTACATTGTTTTGTGATGTTAAATCCAACCTTGGATCTTGCGTTATTAATCAAATTGTTATTCATTGTTTAGGTGATAATTAAATACTTACAAGTCTTAATTTTATAGAAATTTACATATTTTCAGATGTATCTTTTTTCTGGTATTGTAATTATTTGTGTAAAATTGATAATAACAGTTGAAACGTTATTTACATAATCACGGTGTTCAAGAGGACCTCAAAGGAAGTGTGTATTTGGAAATATTTTTCAGGATTGAGACAAAATTGCCTGAGTACATTGAGTCTATCTAGCTACCCAGAACCTTTGCGAACATGTAAATCAACTTGTACATGACTTAAAATTTTGAAACAATACCACTCTTGTAGAAAACTGCAAACTATAGTACAAAGAACTTATTTTTCCTGAACTATGTGAGAGTTAATTGCTAATTTCCCCAATCCTTGTGTTTATACAAACAAGGACATTCTTCTCCCCAACTGTAATGCATGTCAGGACATTAACATCCTTGCAAAACAACCCTTTTTTCTCCACATCCCTGTGGGGTATGTACACCATGGAATATTATGCAGCCTTAAAGAAAGATGGAGACTTTACCTAGTTCATGTTTACATGGATGGAGCTGGAACATATTTTTCTTGGTAAAGTATCTCAAGAATGGCAGAAAAAGTATCCAATGTACTCAGCCCTACTATGAAACTAATTT
>CAUYPK010121249.1:0-17771 GCA_963574355.1 Loris lydekkerianus | reverse complement strand
ACTACTGGGACCTGATCAAACTAAAAAGCTTCTGCACAGCCAAGAACATAGTGAGTAAAGCAAGCAGACAGCCCTCAGAATGGGAGAAAATATTTGCAGATTATACCTCTGATAAAGGTCTAATAACCAGAATCCACAGAGAACTGAAATGTATTAACAAGAAAAGAACACGTGACCCCATTTCAGGATGGGCTAGGGACTTGAAGAGAAACTTCTCTAAAGAAGACAGATGCAAAATCTACAAACACATGAAAAAAAGCTCATCATCCTTAATCATCAGAGAAATGTAAATCTACACTACTTTGAGATATCACCTAACCCCAGTAAGAGTAGCCCACATAACAAAATCCCAAAACCAGAAATGTTGGCATGGATTTGGAGAAAAGGGCTCACTTCTACACTGCTGGTGGGAATGCCCACTAATACATTCCTTTTGGAAGGATGTTTGGAGAATACTTAGAGACCTAAAAATAGACCTGCCATTCAATCTTATAATTCCTTTACTAGGTTTATACTTAGAAGACCAAAAGTCAGAATATAACAAAGACATGTGTACCAGAATGTTTATTGCAGCCCAATTCATAATTGCTAAGTCATGGAAGAAGCCCAAGTGCCCATTGACCCATGAATGGTCTAGCAAATTGTGGTGTGTGTATACCATGGAATATTATGCAGCCTTAAAGAAAGATGGAGACTTTACCTCTGTCATGTTTACACGGATGGAGCTGGAACATATTCTTCTCAGCAAAGTATCTCAGGAATGGAAGAAAAAGTATCCAATGTACTCAGCCCTACTATGAAGTTAAATTATAATTTTCACATGAAGGCTATAACCCAATTATAGCACAAGACTATGAGGAAAGGGCCAAGGAAGGGGAAGGAAGTGGGGAGGTTATGGTGGAGGGAGGGTAATGGGTGGGGCCACACCTATATGCATCTTAGAATGGGTACAGGCCAAACTTACTAAATGCAGAATACAAACGTCTGCATACAATAACTAAGAAAATGCCATGAATGCTACGTTGAACAGTTTGATGAGAATATTTCAGATTGTATATGAAACCAGCACATTGTACCCCTTGATTGCACTAATGTACAGAGCTATGATTTAACAATAAAAAAAATTGTTGTAATTTTGATTATTTTTCTAATTTTAAAAGGTCTTAGGATGCATTTATCAGAAATTTCGCAATTCACATTATTTTGTTCCTTAAACAAAGGATCACAAGTTTACCAAGTGTGTTAACATAGGGTTAATCAGGTTGTCAGAAAATTAACTTCTGCTGGTTTGGGGGTGTGATTGTAGGGGAAAGAGGTGGAGGAAGGGGGAAGGAGGTAAGAGGCTGTCAAAGGATCACAATTTTTATGCCATGTTTTCTGAATTTGTGGTGATTACAAAATTGATTGAGTTTTATAGGTACTCTTATAAAGTATTCTTCTACTCTATGAAATGAAAAAAAGTACAATGTCTTTAGAGGATACAGCACTCCTGACTGGAAGAGGTTGGGAACAGGAGCCCCCAAATCTGGGTTTTGTAATTCATTAGTGATTGTATCAACCAAGAAGAGAACGATCAACAACCCCAAAGAAAAGAGGGGGAAACTGTACAGACAGCTCAGGAGAGAAAATACGGAGGCTCTTGAGCATATGAAAAGATGTTTGATGTCAGTCTAATCAGCAAAAACAGTTACTTCTCTTTCTATGAATAAGTAAGAAAAAAAGACCAACAGTCCAGTAAAAAAGAAAAAGAGCAAAAGACAGGAATAGTCCGTTCACAGAACAGAAAATACAAATAGCCTTAAAATACCTAAAAAGATGCCTAACCTCGCTTATACTAAGAGAAAGGCAAATGAAAACTGTACCACCTCACACTGAACACTGTACCCGCAGATATGAACAATTATTATGGGTCAAGTGAAAAACAGGCAAGAGCCAACAGGAGACCAAAACTGTGAGAGAGCAGAGAAAGGGCAGAATCCAATCCTCACCTTCTTACCTTATCTCTGTGGATCTTAAAGAAAATATGGGTTAAAGCTAGAAGAAGACGACATATTATTAAGTGGCAAATGTCCCAAATGGGCTAATTAGGTCACTTACAGAAATAAAGAAACAACCACCTCTTTGCACATCTGAGTAGGATGATGAAAAAATTTCCAACTCTACTGCAGAAACTATTAAAATACGTTATTTTAAATAAATATTGGTCTTTACATTGAGACCTACATCTTGTATACACTGGGCTGGAAAAGTTTGCCAAATTTTCTAATCCAGTGTTAATGAGAACCTGGGAAAATCAGCTACGGGAGAACCATTTAGTAATGTCTATTAAAATTATAAATGCACTTTGACCCATAAATCCCACTTCCATGAATTTTATCCTACAGCACACCCACATGCAAAATGATGTGAGTACAATATCATTCACTGTACTACTGTTTGCAATAGCAAACATGTCCCTCGATAGTCATCATACGTATATCATATGATAGAACACGACTTCACTGTAAGAGAGGACGAGAACGTTCTTCCCGTACAGATAAGGGGCATGATCAAGATTTACTGGAAGTTAACAACTCAAAATGCAGACTAGTGTACAGTGTGTTAGCTTTTATGTTTAGAGGGCAAGGGTTGGAGAATGTTCACGTCTGTGTTTGTCTACATGTACCTGGACTATCTCTGGAAAAGTATGTTAGCAACAGGTATTAGGGTTTATTTATAGGGAATACCAGTAGGTGGTGGGCTTAGGATGGGTGGAACACTGTTTGTGAGTATACAATCTTTTGTGGCTTTTGAACTTTGAGCCATGTGTCAATATGTTATCTGCTCAAAAATAAATGAAATTTTAAAATAAAAAATGAAATAGATAAATCAAGGGGGAAAAGAGAGACATCTGCGATTTATTCCTTGTTTTACCAGTAAGTTTTGAGACCATAGGCAAGTCTACTCCTTTTTTTGTGGATCTTGGCATAAAATGATGAAGTTAATCTCTAAGATCTAGTAAGCTCTAGAAGACCTCGTGCTGGTTTTCTTGAGGGCTGAGTTGGGATGTGAACAGGAACGCTATCTTCAGGGCTACCGCACACAGCTACACAGATTTTGGATTGTCAATATCAGAGACACCATTTATACAACTTCTGTGTGATAGATACTCCTTTGAGTTGTGCCGTGCACAACTTAAACTTCTGCATAAGGCAGATCTGGCTCTCTCTTTGTCTTTAGATTTTCGTGAAGGACCCTGTGACTGTAAGACACTATTAGTGGTAGAAGCCAATAGTCATATAACATCTGGTAAGGATACCAGGCATCAAAGCCTTCATTTCAATATATATTTATTATATATCAAAACATTCATTGGTTCTAAAAGAAATACAAGACATATGGAATGCTTTAAAAGTATTCTTTTCCTTAAATGTTCATTTGCAGCAACATGGGTAGAACTGGAAGTCCTGATGTTAAGTGAAATAAGCCAGGCACAGAAAGACAAATATGTCATCCTTTCATTCATATGTGGGAGCTAAAAATTTTAATCTCAGCCAGGTTCAGTGGATCACTGTAATCCTAGCACTCTGGGAGGCCAAGGTGGGTGGTTAGAATCCATCTCCTGCAACCTGCCCTCAAATAAATTCCATATGGATTAAAGAGTTAAGCATAAAAAGTGAATATCTAGTTTCGGGTGTAAATCTACTTTCTGGGTGTAAAAGAAATAGTATATATACTAAAAGAATAATCCAGTAAGATTGGCCAAACCCAACAGTGATGCCTGTATAACAAATAGTACTACAATCAAAATTGGAAGGCAAACAACAAAGAAAATGTACCTACAATGTCTATGTGTAGCAGATCAACAGCTCCAGTCCTGAAAAATCAGTAAGAAAAAAGATGGAGATTAAGAGTGGAAAATTAATCTAATCGCAGTTTCACATAAAATATATGTAGATGACAGATGTAAGAGAAATGTTCACTTCACTGGTTTTCAAAGAAACACAAAATGTGGTGCTATAATTTTGGCTATCAAAGAGGACAAGATTTCAAAAGTGGTCACCCTCCACATTAGTGAACATATGAGGAACAGACTCACACACTACGGGTATGAATATGCATATATAAACTGGTGCAAGTTTTCTGGAGGGCCACTTTAGTGATATGAATCAAGTGTTGTAGCTATATACACACATTAATTCAGGTGATTCTGTCTCTAGGGATATTATTAGTGAAGACAACTAGAGATGGGCACAATGTCTTAGGTATAAGGAGGCATAGCAAAGCACATCAGTACTGGGGAAAAATCAAAGTCGACCTGGGTGCTCATTATGGTATCTCTCTGTCATAATAGATCCTGCTACCATTTTCCATTTATTCAGCAAGTCCATACTGAGTGATGATTACTCTGTCCAAAAGTGCCATTCCAGGGGCTTTGAATTCTTTATGAAGTTGACATTCTGGTGAGGTTGTCCTCACATATAATAAGTGCATAAATGAATATTTAATGTTAGGTAGTCATAAGGGTTTTATAGAAAAGTTAAGCAGGGTAACAGGATATTGAGGGGCTAGGGGGTATTTTCAATAGAGGTATCAGGGAAGGCATCCTTATTCTCAATGACACGGTGTCATCGGATCAGAGGCTCGATTGATGTGAGGGGTTGAACCATGCATAAAGCTTTCAGGCGGAGGGCACAAGCAGACTGATAGCCTGGGATGGGAACCAGGTGGATGCATTAAAGGAAGAGCAGGAAGTCCACTGTGGCCAGAGCCACACAAAAACAGGGTGAGTGGTGAGTAACAGGGGAAGAGAAATTGGCAGGGCTGATTATTAAAAGCTTTGTTGTCAGGCTAAGGAGTTTGTATTTCATGCAGATAGGAAACCATTGAAGGGGTTTGAGGGGGAGTGGCATCATCTGGTTTGTGTTTTAAAGATACTCCTGGCTGCTGTGTGTGTGTGTGTGAGAGTGGGGAGAAGGGAGACAGGTGAGAAGGCCAATGGATTTGTGCAGCTAAGAGGTGATGGTGGCTTAGACTTGGTAGCAGAGGTGGCGGTGCCAAGGGGCCACTGGTGTTGGCAAGACAGACAGTGTGACTTGCTTATGTGTAGAGTATAGAGCAAGAGCCTGGATGATGCCTAAGTTTGGAGTCTGAGCGACTGGTTGAATGGAGGTATCATGGACTGAATGTGTCCTCCTAGAATTCATATGTTGAGACCCTAATCTCTAATGTGATCGTATTTGGAGATGGAGACTTTGGGCTATAATTAGGTCATGAAGGGGAGCCTTCAGGTTGAGACGATTGCCTTTGTAAGACAAACCACAAACATGGTTTGTGCTCTTCTCCCCATCATGTGAGGACACAGCAGGATCATGGCCATCTGTCAACGAGGAAGGGGACCCCAGTAGCACCTGACCAAGCTGACACCCTGATCTTGGACTTCTCAGCCTCTACAACCATGAGAAATAAATTTCTGTTGTTTAAGCCACCCAGGGTATGGGAGTCTGTTATAGCCATGCAAACTAAGACAGATGG
Organism: Loris lydekkerianus; assembly: GCA_963574355.1. Lineage (NCBI taxonomy): Eukaryota > Metazoa > Chordata > Mammalia > Primates > Lorisidae > Loris > Loris lydekkerianus. Next base: position 12,257 of record CAUYPK010121249.1, on the reverse strand, counting down.
GAAGCCGGTAGTCACTGACAAAAAGCAAGATGAGTAAGTTCCAGAGAGCTGCTGTAAAACATTGTGCCTGTAGTTAACACCACTGTGTACTACACTTGAAGTCTGTGAAGAGAGAAGATCTCATTTTAAGTGTTCTTACCAGAGTAAGTAAAAGAAAGAAGAAAGAAAGAAAGAAAGAAAGAAAGAAAGAAAGAAAGAAAGAAAGAAAGAAAGAAAGAAAGAAAGAAAGAAAGGAAGGAAGGAAGGAAGGGAAAACAAGGTGGGAGGGGAATGAATAGGGTTGAACTTGGTGATTTCTAAAATTGCTTCCATTTTTCAGCTTCTGGACTTTGTTATAGGATTTACAGTAGACAAAACACCAAACTTAATATAAGGAGAACTGAATTGTAGTCCTGCTCTATCTCTGATGTGGTGGTCTTCAAGAAACAGTTCAACCAGCCTTAATGCTGTAAATAGGAGTCCAAGCTGCTTCTATACCCGAGAAGGTGACCTTTCTGCATTAGCATATCATGTGTTTTGTATTGGACAGGCCAGTAAAATTTAATTTTTAAAAAAATCAAATAAAAACTTTTAATGTGTAGTAATTGAGGAAGCAATGTGTAGAGTATAATTTCAAATATTGAAAAGTTAAGTGTATATACACATCTAATCAAAAGAAGGAAAGGTCACGTGCTGAGATGTTGACGGTGGTTATGCTGGACGATGACATTAAGATTGCTCTCTTTTTCTCCTTTTGTCTTATCTGTATTTTTCCCAAAATTTCCACAACAAATGTACATCACTTTTGAAATCAGAAAAAATATAATACTTTTGACTTTTAAAATGTTAAGGACTCAATTATTTTTAATAAATTGAGAACCCCACTGTCTTAATGTGTTTTGTTTGTTTGTTTTTAACTCTCAAACAGGGATTTATTTCTATAGGCAAGGATAAAGTGCATTGGAAGTTTCTTTCTTTTTAAAATGTTTTTAATTGTTGGAGTTCATTGAGGGTACAAAGCATTAGGTTACACTGATTGCATTTGTTAGGTAAAGTCCCTCCTATAATTGTGTCCCGCCCCCAAGAGGTGTATCCCTTAACCCTCTTCCTCCTCCCCTCTCCCGACTCCCTAGTTCTCCTGCCCCCCACCTAGAACTGATCTGAGTTTTTCTCCCATGAAGGTATGTATTAGATTTTCTCCTGGCTTCATATTAGAATTAAGTACATTGGATTCTTGCTTCTCCATTCTTACAATACTTTACTAAGAAGAGTGTGCTCCAACTCCCTCCAGGTTAATAACAAAACATGTAAAGTCTCCATCTTTTTGAATGGCTGAATAATATTCCATGGTGTACATATACCACAGCTTGTTAATCCATTCCTGGATTGGTGGGCATTTAGGTTGTTTTCACATTTTGACGATTGTAATTTTTTGTGTGTGTGCCATTTAATAAAAATGGGCACAATCTCCAAATCCCTTAATGAGTTAACTTCAGATGACTCTGGGGTGTGTGGATCAACTTGCCTGTGATATACAGAAAAGCATCCAAAATGGATCCAAACAGTATCCACACACATCTGCACAGTGGCTTGCTGCAGCCAGATTCTGACATGCAAACTCCCTCAGAAACTCACAGAAAGTCCAAAGAGGCATAAGTGCATGCTTTGTCACAAAATTTCCCTGAATAACAGGGCACAGCTTGACAGGTTTGCAGCTGCTTCCTTAAAATACACTTTTGGAAGGAAGGAGGGGAGGAAGACCAACTGAGGAAGGAGGTAGCTCCCTCCCCCCTCCCATGTGTCAGAGCAGAACCAGGACGGTCTGGGAAACCACTGTGACCTGCCACCCTGCTGCTCCATGGTGTTGCTCTGCACCCCACCCAGCCCAGCGGCAGCTCTCGGCAGGAGGCTCTCCACTGCTCCGTTCGGAGGGGGACGTCCTCATTTCTCTTCTGTGGCTTTGAGTTATATCCACTAAGAAGCAATGAGACGCAGTAAAATAAACATGGGCTTTGGATCAAGGAGTCCTGGGTACAGGTCCTGGCTCTAGTATTTTCCCTTGGAAGCTCCAAGTGGCATCTTGGCTCACCAGTTACTACTTCTCGGAAGAAGGAAAACGTGTCCAGGACTGAGACAGAGAAGGAGGGAACTTCTACAGCCAGGAAACAGGCTGCTCCCCAGCTCGCCTCTCCCTTCCTCGATCCTCTCAGTCTTATGACCCAGCCTCTGTGGTACCCCAGCCTGTGTGGTACCCCAGCCTCAGGTTCTTCTTCTCCTCACTCCCGGCTACGGTTTAGATTTAGGACATTATCTTTTCTCAACTGGATTGAAAACATTGACTCACAACTGGTCTCCTGCCTCCTGTGACACTGTCCCTATCCATTTGTCAGATGGCAATCAGAATGATCCCTCTAAAATAAAGTGGTTCTTGTCATTCCTTTGCTTAAAACTCTTTAGTGGTTTCCTGTTGCCCTTAGGAAAAAGTCTCAAATCCTTGGCACTACCTTCAAAGTCCTCCACGATCTGACTGCTGCTTCTGGCTTCAAGTTCATTTTTCCTCCTCATCCCCTTGGGCTCCTACATCCAAAATTATTTGCAATTTCCCAAATGGTGCAGGTGCTCCTTGGCTTTTCAACACACGACTCTCTCTGCCTGAAGTGTTTTCCTCAATCCTCCTTTCTCTCTTCCCATGCCAAGTCATCGTTACTCAAAACAGCTTTGGCATCACCTAGAGCCCCGTAGAAATACAGAATTTCTTAGCCCACATCGCAAAATCCAGACTCTGCAGATGCTGGCATGGATGCGGAGAGAAGGGAACACTTCTGCACTACTGGTGAGACTGCAAACTAATACAACCTGTATGGAAAGAAATATGGAGAATTCTCAAGGAACTAAAAGTAGACCTCCCATTTGATCCCATAATCCCATTACTAGGTATCCACCCAGAAGAAAAAAAATCATTTTACCACAAGGACATTTGCACTAGAATGTTTATTGCAGCTCAATTCACAATGGCCAAGAAACAACCCAAGTGCCCATCAAGCCATGAATGGACTAACAAACTGTGGCATATGTACACCATGGGGCACTATTCATCCCTAAGAAAAGATGGAGACTTTACATCCTTTGTGTTTACCTGAATGGAACTGGAACACATTCTTCTTTGTAGAGTATCTCAAGAATGGGGGGGGAGTACTCAATACTAATACGAATGTACTCAATACTAATATGAAACCAACATGAAAACAACTACACGCACACACAAAAGAAAAAACACAAGTGTAGTGTTGTGAGGGGCAGGGGAGAGGAGGGGAGGTGAGAAGAAGAAGAGGGGAGAAGACAGGGCGGAGGGTGATTGGAGGAGCTCACCCAATACGCAGAATGTGAGGGTGTTTGAAAGTTATCTTTTGACTTGTGCTTTTTCTTAGACTAAGAGGGTTCTCCTTTCCAGTTCTTGCTACACTTTGAACCACCAACTGCTGAGAAAGAACAAGGGGACCTTTGGGAAGAGCTATTCTCCCCATTTTCCCTCACGCCCATAGCTGCAGGCATTTGAACAAACAAGTCTTCTAGCTTTTTACTTGGCTTGGATTCAGCTCATCTTAGAAATACAAACTCTGGGTTCTGATGACATTTTTGAAGGGCCAGAAATTCCCTAGAAATCCTAGCTTCATCTTGCACTCTGAGATGGGTTTCCTGAACCTGCTTGAATTCTTTATTTGGGAGCATTGTCTAACTCTTGCTCAAACTGCTGCAAAATTTCAACCACATGGAGAAAAAAAAAAGAGCTAGGAAAAGCCCAAGCACGTGGAGTCTCAGAAACGATTCACCATCACGTGTGCATGTGACTTTCAGGAGTGAAATGCAAGGGATGCTGGCCAAATCGCAGCATGGCCAGAGTCCCCTCCAGAGGCTGGCCAGCACTGATGGCAAAGAAAAGCAAACAAAAGGAACATTCTTTTTACTTGTGAGAGAAACAAAGAGCCTACTGAGAAAAGTGAAGTGAGTAGTGGAGCTGTAAAGTCAACAGAAATGGGGCTGTCTGTGGAGCGGGCATCTGGTTTCAATGTAAACATCCTTAAAATGTTTCAAGAACGAATGCACATTTGAATAATTTATTATTCAAGTGGTTTTTCCTCCTCACTTGGACATTTGGGAGAGATTCAGAATGCAGGCTATCCTCACATATGCCCAAGTGAACTGCAGTTCCCCATTCAGGGTGGATTCTTTCTTTCTTTCCTTTCTTTCCTTCCTGTCCTTTCCTTCCCTTCCTTACTTCCTTCTTTTTTTTTTTTTTGCAGTTTTGGCTGGGGCCAGGTTTGAACCCGCCACCCCCAGTATATGGGGCCAGCACCCTACTCCTTGAGCCACAGGTGCTGCTCAATGTGGAACAGAGTACTGAGAAAAAAACAGGTGAAAGCAAATAAAACAAAATTGCCTGTGAAAATTCAAGGCTGCCTGGCTGGATTGAGGGATATTTTGAAAGACTCACATGAACATCACACCTTAAGTACATTGTACAGTTTGCTTAGGAAGCCAGACGTGGGTTGGGGGGTGGGGGGGCTCTGCCTGCTCTGGCTACCTGTCTGGAGTTTCTTCACTGGGAAAGAAACTGGTCTGGAATGTCACTCGTTGCATCAGACCATTCATGTAAACCATACAGATCTTCAAGATGCTCTAGAACAGATATTCCAAATTAGTGACATGTTTTGTTTGGATTACACTATAAAACGTGTTTTAAAAGAATGTCTCAAATTCGTTGCCAGCATTTTAAAAATTTCTGCATGGTAACAGTCGGCTGGGCCTAAGTAGCCATCATGAGCTACACATTCTAGGGCAGAGCCCCAAAGTGAGAAGGGAATGAGTTTGTCTCTCATGGATGGCCTCTCTGGTCATTCCAATTCAGGTATCGTACTTGGTATTGCATGATTAAAAACAAACAAACAAACATAGTAACAGAACTTCATTTCCTAGTCTCTTAATATTACTTTTGAAGAATTATGTAACTGTTACCATGCTATATATTTTCTTTTTTCCTCCTCTTTAATAAGAAACCAAATACACTAGCATTTAGCAGAACATCTCCAGGCTACACCAACAAGCGATTGACATTAACTATGCACCCAGCTATATTAGAACCACTTTCCTGGGCTTCAAGGAGTCTCTAGTTCTAAGATATAATCATTAGACTAGGATTCAAGAGATTCTAATCAACAATCTCGATCTCAAGAAGGGAAAGCTGTAGGCTTTTTCTTGGCATTTCCTTTTTCATAAAGCTCCTTTTACTCTTACCTCTCTGTGAAGGTTCATGTGCAGGGCACATTATTCTAAATTGCACACAAACTTCATGGCCACCCTGTATATCCCCCTAGGCAGGGGTGATTAACCTTTTTTTTTCCTTCTGCTGCACATTGGAAGAGTAACAGTTGTCTTGGACCACACAGTAAATACACAAACTCTAATGAAAGCTGATTGGCAAAATAAAAGGTCCCTACATACTTTTTGTGATATCCAACATGAGAGAAGCAAAAAAAGTCCTCACAAATCTGCGGGCCACAGATTGGACAACCCTGACTAAGGGCTTACCTACAATCTCAATTTCTGGCTTTTCCGATGTTGATCACACTGAAATCACTTTCTGGCACTCATGCACATTGATTCACACAACTTTCATTCATGGGAGTCACATTAGTGACATCTACCAGCTCTAAATGCAAAAGGACAGCCAGGTATTGAAGCCCACAAGTCTCCAACATAGGTATCTTTCACATTAATCAAGGTGCCCAAACAGCCAATGACCAAAACAGGTTGCCTGTGAGCTCCTTGGGAGAAGGGGACCAGGACTTACTTCTGAATTCCCACATACCACTTACAGAGCTCAGCACTGCACATCACAGGGAATTCACTCCTAGCAAGTATCTGTCAAATTGAGAAGATGAAGAGCACGTGTTTAATTCTAAGTAACAGCAAAATGGTCCTGAATCTTTCAATAATATTATCTAATATTTTCACTTTTATAATGAAAGTGTGTTCTAAAATTGCAAGTTCCTAAGACTTTCAGCTCCCATAAACTATTTTTGAGTGTTTCTTTTTTTTTCCCCCAATGTATGAAAACACATCTTCACTTACTAGGGCAATTCACATATTGCCAACCATAAAATCATAAAGCTCCTAATATCCTAGGTGAGGAAACCAGCCCTAAATGAGAAAAGACTTACTACTGACAGTCTGGCCAAGAACCATATCTCTTGATTCCTATCCAGTAATTATTTCCTGGCCAAAGCCCAGGAAAGTGGTTCTACACTGGCAGGGCACATGACCAAGGTCAACGGTCTGTTGGAGGAGCCTACAGAAGCCCTACTGTATACCATAAAAGACCTAGGTACTCATAAAGAGCATCCTGACATGTCTAGAAAGACTAATGGGCAGACATAGGGAATAAATGAAGAAATACAGAGCTGCTCCTACTGCCTTATGTGTAAGGCAGACACCCCAGTTGCCTTGGGGCCTTACAAGGGAATACACCTGTTATGGACCAAATTGTGTACTCCCAAAATTAACATGTTGAAGTCCTAACTCCTGTATCTCAGAATGTGACTGTATTCGTAAAAATATAGTCTTTAGGAGGGTAAAGTTAAAATGAGGTCATCAGGGTGGGCCTTAATGGGATATGACTAGTGTCCTAATAAGAAGAGGAGATTAGACTTGCACAGAGGAAAGACCACACGAGGACACAGGGAGAAGACAGCCATCTACAAGGCAAAAAGGGAGGCCTCAGAAGGAAGCTAACTTGCCACTATCTTCATCTCAGCCTTCCAGTCTCCACAGTTGTGAGAAAGTAAGTTTTTGTTGTTTACACCACCTAGTCTGCAGTACTCTGTTATGGCAGCCCTAGTCAACCAGTACAACGTCCTATCCCAACATCAAAGTGAAATTCCAAATTCCAGAGCATAAATGTGTAACTGTCAGAATCATGACGGAAATGTCCCATGATGTCACATGACACACATGCAACCTGCCATCGAACTTACAAAACATGATTCTATTTCCAATACAATGGTGTCAACATCACACATTATTTGATCAAAGTAGGAAAAAACAAAAATAACCTGGGATTGCCATGTTTTAGACCCCCATTACCCCATATTTTTCCTTACTTCTCTTCTATGGAACCTCATTCCCTGCAGACCTCACTGCCCCTGTTGGTAATGAGAAACTGGGCTGTCATTGTGCTCCCACCAGCAGAAGGGCAGCCCAGGTCACCATATCCAGATGGAAGAGTACAGGGGCTGGGCATGTGTGCCACGGATCACATCCTCTCTCCCTCCTTCACTGCTTGGTCACGCCGTTAAAGTGAAAAAACACAACCCCACTTCATTCCAAGTAATTAATCAAATAAGTGCCCTAGACTAAATGGAACATGTACACACGAAGATGGCTATCAGCTTCCAACAGCATAAAAATCCATTTCAGCTGGTGAATATTTTAGTGAAACTTGTCAAAGGAATAACTTTTGGTAGAGTCATTTGCGATCTTTAACATTATGGAGTCACAAAAGTAAGTAAATGAATAAAAGAAAATCATGGAGTCACAGTATTTTAGAAATGAGAACCTTCCTTTCTGATTATTTTCTGGGCTCTGCTCGCTCAAGCAAAGTTTGCTGAAATCATGTTCTATTACACCTTCTGCTTAGAAAGGCTGTAGAATCTCCAAGTGACTGGCAAGAACTGTTTGATTCTTGGTTTTTCTTATGATTTTATGTGACTGTGTATCATTTTATAGCAAATTCTGCATAAACCTCTAGACATTATTATCTACCCAAATTTGTGAGCCATTACTAGAAATATAACAGAATGTATTTTTAAAAATATTTCTAGAGTAATGCACTTACTTACAAAGGCACATATAATGAAAGATCCAATGTGAGAGAATTTTTAATTGCAAATCAGTGTCGTGGCCTGGAAGCTGGCTTGACATGGACCCCTTGTATGACAAAGGCAAGGAGAAATGAGGCTAGTAAATCTGTCTGCTACTGGCCCTTTTAGGCACCTGCTAAAACAGAGCTAGACTATTAGAGATATTATAAACAATTTGAAAAGCCATAAAAATATTGGCTTTGATTGTGAGCAATAATAATTATTGCCATCCATATCAGCATTCAAGGCCCTCCACAATATGTCAGTAGCTTGTGTTTTTGGTGAGATTTCCCTGTGACCCTCAGCAAGCTTCTTAACCTCTCTGTGCTTTGGTTTCCTCATCTACAAAACAGAATAAAAATAACACTACCTCATAGGGAAAATAGAACCAAGTCTATTAATCATTGTTTGCTGCAATGATTAATTGAGATACCGAGTCTAAAGCACTTACAAAGAAACAGATCATCTTTCCTTCAACTTTTTGGGGATATTGTTGGTGTTTCCTTCCATTGGGTTGGCATACTAGATTCTGTGAGCATGAGAACACTCAATAATACATGGTTCTAATACTTATGAATTCATAATAATTAATAATAAATACATTTATGTCTGTTATCTCTGACCTAAAGATTGAGTTACATATTAATATACTACTTATAGCTTGTATTTTATATCATTTCTTTCACTGGGGAGGCCCTATTCTGCCCTAGACTTACCATGGTGAGGGATGGGAAGACAGTCCTCTGTGCTTTCTAAAATGGAATAATCTGGCTAGCCTTTCTCAGTGACTCCTGTTCCTCCCAACCTGTCTGCATCTCCCAATTCATTATCAGAGAGAAGACTCCAAGAGCAAAAGTTCAGGGCAGATAGGACATCCTGGGACTAAGAGCAGAGTGGATTTCTGGCTGTCATCTGTTCCCTGCTGGCTGACACTCTTAAGTGGTTGCCATTGCATGTGCAGAAGGGAAAATTCCATATAAGGCAAGGCGCAAGCAGGTCGTTAAGCAGTCTGAAGTGTTCCTCAGGGCTGGGAACCCTCCTGGGAGCGAGCAGCACACCCCTGGCAAAGATTACAACACACTTCACCGCAAACTTGTGCAGGAACAAAGCACATATTGTTACCTCTGAATGCCAAGCTCCGTGGGCTAGTAAAAATACGTATTCTACCTTTTAATGGGATAGGGGGAGTTTGCTTCTCTGCAATGTTTTAAATGGAGTTATAACCCAAATAAACTGTATTCAGGGGTCTGAATTTATGACGCCCAGAGCCAAGCTGCGTGATCACCACTGGGGCAACCCGGACTATTGTGTAAATCAACTGCAGAAGCCAGGGGTTTTTGGCAGCTGCACCACTGAACACTGGGGTGAGGAAAAGTCTCCTCTGCAGCACTTCTCAGCCAGCGTCATTGTCTGCCACTTTTTTCCCAAACATGTTTACTGTTCATGGAGCTGATGATTTCTGCCCATTTTTAAATTGTTGCTAAAAATGTGGCAGTTGAATAACATTTTGGATAACCTAAAATGGTACATAGTAAGGAGAGGGTATGAGGACACATTCTGACTGGTGCAATCCATGTCTATTCCTGCTTGGAGCTGAGTGTGTGCATGTCTGCAAAAACACACACACTCTCTAGCCCAGCCACTAGAGTTGACCCAAGAGAAGAGGGAAGGAGAGAAGTGAGGCAGCATTCATGCCAACCAAGTACCATGCCACACAGGAGGTGAGAACCTTGAGCTATTAGCCCCATTTTTTTCCTGCTTATCTTCTTAGCACATGAGCCCCATTTTTAAAAGGAGCCCACACCTGTCATAGCAGAGGTCCAAATGATTTGGAACTGCTATCCTGCCATTCTGTGCAATTGTTGGGCTCTGAAAATAAGCAAATAAGGAGGCTGTGGTCACTGTGGGGGCTTGATTTAAATGCCGAATAAACTGTCAGAAAAGTTAGGAGCTGTGGAAGGCAAAAATTACTGTGGTTAAGAGCAGACGAGGACTTAACTGGAGCTCATGGAGAAGATGCCTTCATCCTAGAGTCTTCTGGAAGGGAGAGCAAGAAGTGAACTAAAATCTGGCCAGAAGTTGGAGGATCCTAGCATTCAGAGTGTGAATGGCAGATTCCACTATCATTGCGACCAGGTGCCTGCTCCACATGAGGTCACAAGCAGGTGGCGTTGCTAGGGGCTGTGAGGTCCTGATGTTACTAAGAGAACATCTGGGCTTCTTAGAACATTCCTGGAATCCCAGTTAACACCTTGGAGCAGATGATATTCAGAGACAATAAAGCCTGGTTTGGGGAGACATCCAGGCATTGTTTGCTTGATTTATCCCAAATGAGATGTTAAAATGGCCAGTCACTGTCTAGTCCTGAAAAAAACACATGAAATGATAACTCGCTCAAGCCTAGCAGGGACCTCTGGCAACCTTCCCCTTTAAAGATGAAGAAACTGAGGCTCAGAGACCTGCCCCAGGCCACACAGTTAGACAATGCCAGCCAGATTTAAAGATATTTTTCTTTATCTTCCTAATCAAGAAATACTGCCTTTCATTTTGTGTGGATTGTGACAACCATACTCTTTGTTTCTTCAAACTCTGTATAACTATTTCTCTTTCAGTTATTCTTATTGACTCAAAATGCCTATAATTTTTAGGTCAGAACTCCACTCTCTGCCCTCCCTATCTAACGATCTCTCTTCTGTCATGCACATATCTTTTTGCTTTTTCTGTACAATCTGTGAGAGATTTCAAACTTATGCTCTGAAATCATCATTCAGTCCTCCAGTCCAGTGCAGTTCTTTACAGCCTCTGAGAAGCATTTTAATTCTGCTCTCCAGTTTTTAGCTTTCAGCCAGGTTTCATCCATTTCACATTTCCATTTTTACCTCCCAGTCCCAATGACTTTGTGATTTTCTATTTGTTTTCTTAACTGTCTTTGGTCTTGTTTCTATTTGTTTTTGTTCTTGAATAGAACAAAGACAAATGAGTATACTCACGTACTAAAGAAAAAAAGAGAGAGCGAGAAACTCTGGGCATTTGCTGAAATTCATCCATTATGTATTTGCCGAGTACCTGTTACATGGCAACCACTGAGCCAGGTTCTGATACTGGAGTGGAAATGTGTGTCTCCTGCATGTGCATGGGTGGAGGTGCACACATATGTGTATAAGTTGTGCACAGGTAGAAAGTGGTACCTGCCTTAAGAAAGGCTTAAATCTCAAATGATATTTTGAATGCAATACTTTTTTTGTTTTCGAAATTTTCTTCAGGTTTCCACAGTAGGCAATTTTCAGAGGTTTCATTTTCCTCTAAACTTGTAAGATTGATGCTTCTTTTCCTAGGGTCTACAGCAATATTTTTGCTGACTCCCAGTAGTCTTTACATCATTTACTTTTTCCGGATCACCAGTTAAATAAGATGTACTTTCTTAGGCTCGAAGGAAGCAGCCACACATGGTAAGGAGTTGGCCTTGTCAACAGCAACCCTTCCCTTGTGTGATGCTCTCACACCTGCTCCTGAAGGACAGGTCTTTGCACAGCTTCTACCCTAACTCCAGACTCCAAGGCACTTTCCTACCTTTCATTCTCTGGTTCTTTGAGACTGTACTGTGCATGAAAAAAATACAACCTGTATGTAGAGTACTTCGTTCATAAAGCTTACTCTTTGGACCTACCTAAGTGCTAAACCCATGGAACTATACTTCCCAGGATGCAATTAAGCTTTACACAAGTTTCAAGGGAGGGGAAAAAGACCCCGCCCTTTTTCACCCTACTGGGGTATTGTTGAGGTTGAGTGGACAGGGAAAGAAAGAAGAGTGGATGGGAAAGATAAGTATCTCAAGAATGGAAGAAAAAGTATCCAATGTACTCAGCCCTACTATGAAACTAATTTATGGATTTCACATGAAAGCTATAACCCAGTTACAACCTAAGAATAGGGGGAAGGGGGAAAGGGAGGGGAGGGAGAGGGAAGTGGGTAGAGGGAGGGTGAGTGGTGGGATTACACCTGTGGTGCATCTTACAAGGGTACATGTGAAACTTAGTAAATGTAGAATATAAATGTCTTAACATAATAACTAAGAAAATGCCAGGAAGGCTATGTTAACAAGTGTGATGAAAATTTGTCAAACGGTATATGAAACCAGTGTATGGTGCCCCATGATCACATTAATGTACACAGCCATGATGGAAGGAAGGAAGGAAGGAAGGAAGGAACGAAGGAAGGACCGAAAGTTCTTTGGCTGCCTTAAAAGGAAGCAGCCCATTGGAAGCAGAAGGAGCAGTACGGCTTTCTGGCTGGAATAGACCAAGGGGATCTGTAAAAGGAAAACTTGAAGAGAGCCGTCAAACCCTCTCTCCACTCCCTCCA
>CAUYPK010121248.1:0-23686 GCA_963574355.1 Loris lydekkerianus | reverse complement strand
TACATTTCAATTCTACTACTGCATTCAGAGGAAGGAAGTGCAGAGGGTGTGTAAATCTCACCGTCCCCTGGCTACACACGCTCCTCAGACCTCCTCCCTCACTGAGAAAGGAAGTCACCAAAGCAGACTTTAACACTTTGGTGTTCCACCCAGGGACAGACCTGTTTTCTTTTGTATGAATCCGAGGCACACAGCACAAACTGACCTTGTGTGGGAAACTCTACCAAGGCCTCTATTCATATCTTCAAAACAATCAATTCCTTCCAAAGGGGCTTCAGGAGCAACCATGGCCAAGAGGGCTCTGTCTTCTGCTTCCCACAGGTGCCCCTCTCCCGAGAGGACAGGCAGCCATGAAGTTAGTCCTGCCATCCCCATCGAGAATCTGTAACCTTATCTGTGGAAGGTCAGGGAGATGGCGCAGCTGCGCAGGGAGGGTCCTTGTGACCAGACCGACAGACATGGAAACACTGAAGGGCCTTTGGAAACCACTACCTGACTTTGACCTGAGCAGGAACGGGGCTACCTAGGGACCTGACTTTCCTGCTCCAGGTCCTCACAACACTGGGTGTTCCTGCAGCCTCCAGGAAGAGAGGGCTGTTCCAGCAGCCCTACCTGCTCTGTGCTTCTGTCTCCAAGAACAGAGCCCCGAGGAGGGCTATGTGCACACATGCATGATGGGCCTCAGTTTCTGTGGCTGTGACTTCTGTGAGGCCTTTGTTCTGCTATTATCAGGGTAGTTTGCCGTCACTGGACCAGAAGGGCTCACATAAGGTCACCACCCAGCCTGGCCCATAATTGAAGGCTGCTAAAGCCACCAGATCAAGCCACAGAAACAGAACCTCCTCTCCTAACAGAGCAGCATAGAGCCTCGGCCTATAGGTCAGGGGCTCTAGAGGGGCCTCCTACCTGCAGGCTTAGTGGCCAGGGGCAAGGGTGGGAACCTGCTGGAGCTGCTGGAGGAGAGTCTAGGGCTGGCGCCTCCAGAACAAGCTCCTCAGCAGCCCGCACTTGAGAGACCCCACCAGGGTGGTCTTCCCGGCCCCTGAGTGGCCCAACAACTTGAGCTTGATCCTCAGCTGCAGGTTCTATGAGGGCCTGAGCTGTGGATGAAGAGTTCTTGGTGCGTATTCTGAGCAGGGGAGAAAAAGCTGATTTGTCACAGAAAAAGACTCAAATCATGATTCTTTTTTTTTTTTGGAAACAGAGTCTCACTTGTCCTTGGTAGAGTGTGGTGGCGTCACAGCTCACAGCAACCTCAAACTCTTGGGTTCAACTGATTCTCTTGCCTCAGCCTCCCAAGTAGCTGGGACTATGGGTGCCTGCCACAATATCCAGCTATTTTTAGAGACGGGGTCTTGCTCTGGCTCAGGCTGGTCTTGAACCTGTGAGCTCACAATCCACTCACCTCAGACTCCCAGAGTGCTGGGATTACAGGTATGAGCCACTGCGTATAGCCCTGAATTTATTTTTAAAATTCAGATAAAATTCACCTACCATCAGTCACTGCTTTTAGATGTGTGAGTCAGGGGGTTTTGTATGTTTCCTGTTGTTCCTCCAGCACTGCTGTCTGGTTCCAGAGCATCTGCGTCCCCCTGAGAGGGAGCTCTGTGCCCAGTAGCAGTCACTTGCTATCCCCCTACCCTGCTCCCACCACCCAGCTCCTGGCAACAGCGGGTCTGCTCAGTCTACATGGATTTGCCTATTTCCATCGAGGTCCGATGCCCAACAAATCGGGTGGAGCCAGGGTGAAGCTTCAGCTTAAGCAGCAGATTGGATCAGCCCTGCCTGACCAGCAGGGGCACCTGTTCCCCTCTGTGTGTGGAGTCTGGTTCCTTTAGGGCTGTTATGGTAAAAGAGGAGGGGAGAGGGGAAGGGGACACCATGCCCTTGTCACTTTCTTCTTTCTCAGTCCCACAGGGGAGAAGCAGGAGGCCCCCAACACAGGATACTTCACAATTCACATTTACAGAGGCCTCCCCTGTGCTAAACACAGTGCTGAGGATGGGAGATGGAGACTCAGCCCTGATCATAGCCCTGGGGTGGTACACACGGGTGAAAACTTCCACCCACAACACCCAAGGGCTTCTACAGGGTCAGTGTCAGCAAGGTGCTCAGTGCACTACTTAGAAGCTACTTAGGGTTCACATGGTGATGCATTGCTTGTGTCATCCTGGTGCCCTTCTTCCCACCACCCTGCCTTGCTCCCTAACAAGGTCCCACTTGTAGCCATCAGCTGTAGCCTGAGGTTTCTCCCTTCACCCCTACCTGGGAGCTTTCCTTCTGCTCCTGTGCACCCCACCAAACGTATCCTGCCAGTCATGTCCTCCTAGAAACTTCCTCCCCGGCAGCTCAGGCCATGTGTGGCTTTTTGTGGTGACTCTGTAATTATGTGGTGCTCTGCCCTTCTAGACCAGGAGCCACTCCAGGGTAAAGATGATGTCCTTAGCATGTGGCAGGAACTGTATAAATGACTTAACCCAGAGGGACCCATGAAGGGTGTCTCAGTGTGATCTCATTCCTGGCTGGACCTTTCCTGGCAGCTCTAGGTCCCCGCAGGTGCTCATTTGCTGTTGATCCCCCCTGGCTGAGCCGCTGCTGCTGTTAATGTTATACCTGGGCTGCTACAAACTCATGTGGCTCTCCTAAAGGTCCAATTTTCTTCCCCCCCCCCCTTGTTTTTTTGAGACACAGTCTCACTATGTTGCCCTGGGTAGAGTGCCATGGCGTCACAGCTCACAGCAACCTCAAACTCTTGGGCTCAAGCAATTCTTTTGCCTCATACTTCCTAGTAGCTGGGACTACAGTTGCCTGCCACAAAGCCTGGCTACTTTTTATTAGCAGGCCTGGGCCGGGTTGAACCCACCAGCCTGGGAGTGTATGGCTGGCGCCCTAACCACTGAGCTATGAGTGCCCTCCTCTCCCCCAATTTTTATTCCTAAACTGAGGCCAGACTTTCTCAACAGGGGTGACACTGTCCCCCTAGTGGCACCATGTAAACCTTCAGCGGCATTTTTTGTTCCTCAGTGTTGGGTGCCCTGCTGGGGTTGGGTGTTAGGTGTCCAGACAAGGTACATACAAATGTTCCTCACAGAGAAGATTCTCTTGACTTCTGAGCATCTGTTGAGCATTTATGAAGGAGAAAAACCTGTTTACAGTTACCCAAGCTAAAGACCACTATGTTTTAGACACAACCTAAAGAGGTTTTTTTGTGGGGGGGAGACACCATTTAATCTGTACAGAGTTATCTAAGAAAGTTGCTGTTTTATTAATTGGTGGATACTTTAGGTTTGTGTCTTTCCTGAGCACTGTCCCAGATTCCTGAAAATGTCATTAGCATGCTGCTTTGGCCTTTGAGCTGCCATTTAGTCCCTCTCAGGGTCTGTCTGTGGGCATGTGTAGAAACTGCATCAGCGATCCTGTGAGGGAAGCAGGGACCTGCAGAGTCCTCTGGTCTCCTCCTGCCCATGTCCCAGCACAAGGACACAGAGTGTAGTGTACTGTGCATGTGTTCCTTCCAGGTCTGTGTCCCATTTCACTCAGGGCTTTCCACTGACCTTTCAAAATTATCTGTGTTAGGGTGTTTCTATCTGTGAATTCTATCTTAGAACAGTGAAGAGTACTTTTAAAAGCCATCTTGTAAAATTCCGAGGCATCCAGATTTGGAGGCCAAGGCTCTGCACCATGATCTGTAGGACATGAAGTTGCTCTTGCTTTCCTTTCTTTTTCTGACCTCAACTCCCCGAAGCTCCGCTTCACTCCTGGGAATTCCATACAAGACAGTGCTGGGCAGAAGCTGCTGGCAATCCGTTTGCCTGTGTCCTGGGCCAGCCCAAGAAATGGAGGGAGAGGGCAGAGGTGGCGGGAGGGGTTGACACGGATGCAGCAGTGGCTCCCATCTGCCTGGAGGCTTCCAGTTCACGCTGGGCTTGCACTCATAGCCCTCAAAGACACCTCCAAGAAACCTTTACATTGGCTTTTTGTGTGTTTGAGAAAAAAACTGAACTATGTTAGCAAAGGCCAAGAAGTTGGTACCAAAGGGCAAAATGACTCTCCTACACAGCTTCTCCAGGTGAACAGGAGGCTACGAGGGGAAGCTCAGGACACCCCCCCCAGGCAAGAATTGCCCTAAACTGTAGGCTACAGTTCAGTCTCTTCTTTAAAATAAAAGGAAAGAGGGCAGTGTCTGTGGCTTAGTGAGTAGGGCAGTGGCCCCAAATACTGAGAGTGGTGGGTTTGAACCCGGCCCCAGCCAAACTGCAACAAAAAATAGCCAGGCGTTGTGGGAGGCTGAGGCAAGAGAATGGAGTAAGCCCAAGAGATGGAGGTTGCTGTGAGCTGTGACACCATGGTACCACGGTACTCTACCAAGGGTGACAAAGTGAGACTCTGTCTCTAAAAAAAGAAAGAAAGAAAGAAAGAAAGCCTATTTTCCTTTGTTACTGGGAATTTAGACAAAGCTTGTGAGAATTATAAAAAGTTACACATGCAAACACGGCACAGCCATTTTCTCCAGGGCGGACCTCATCTCCACTTTGATTGACAGGCGTATACTCAATGGCAGGTGCAGAAAGGGGCAGAACTTAAGGTTGAGTAACAAAATTTTCTGATGACCCAGACTGGTATACAGATGTTCTCCAAAGGTTAAGACAAGAGAGGCCTGAGCTACAGGTGCTAAGCCCCCTAAAAGAAGTTTGAGGTGAAGCAGCGTGGTGCTTATACAGTGCTGTTCACCAGCGCCTGGGCCCAGGCTCCTGTCTCTCTCCCCACTCAGACCCAAGTATTTCTCATTGCAAAGTGGCTCTGTCCAGGCCCAGCTTCTCTAGGATTCTACTTGGCCACATTTTCTGGGGATGTTTAGAAGAGGGGGGTTAGAGGGAACATCCACAGCCTGGCTGCTGCAGATGTGTTGAGGCTGTACCTGAAACTCTTCTCCTCTTCCCCTGAACCACCTGGATATTTTGCAAAATAGCACACTGGCCCACCATACTGAGGGAGCCATGTTAATCACAGCAGATGAGTGAGAGTGAATGCCTGGTTAAGACGCATGCACTCCATTGGAGAAAAGCCCTACAAAGAATCAGGAGCCACGTGAATAATGTTTTTATGGGTCCAACGATCTGGCATGCCAGGAAATCCTTCCCAAAGTAAAAGGTGAGTTACTGCACCTGACACTGCCAGCCACAAGGAGGAAAGCACAGAGCTTTCTAGGCCTCTTTGGGCTTGAGAATGGGGATCTAATCCATTCATCCAATCACATGGAAGATCCCTGGTTTTGAATTGAGCCAAGAGCAAAAAGATCTCTGCAGCATCCCAGGCTGTGGCAGGGGAGGCTGCTGCCTGTGCCATTTCCCTCTGCAGATGCAGCGGGCTTGACCTGCCTGTGCCATTCCCCTCTGCAGATGCAGCAGGCTTGACCTGCCTGTGGCTGGGAAAGATGCCATGTGGAGCCCCTGCTGAGCCCCTGTGGGAGAGTCCCAGTGCATACCCCGGGGCTCTGGAGAAAGCCTGTGCCATATGCAGTGGAGAATTAGAGATCATTCAAAAAATAGCCCTATATGCCTCTGGGTCCTGGTAGAAACTGAGAGTACAGTGAGACATCAAGTGTTCAGTGGCCAGAACTTTCCAGAATGAGCTGATTCCACCACACCCAACAAGTCTTCAGGTCAGGTGGGCCCAGCATCAATCCACAGCAAATGGCAGTGGCATATCTAGGATCTAGGCTCAGCAGGCCCAGAGGCACAAACAGATCACACTGCAGGAGGCCAGACTGCATGTCACCTGCCTCTGTAACACCAACATCTCTCCCTCAGTCCACACCTGTTGTCTCCTTGGGGGAGAAGGAAGATAACCAGTATCAGGTGCAGCCTCGGGCCATGCGCAGCAGCCGGGGCTCAGGTCCCTTTGAACTGCTGGTGTCAGAGAGCAGGAGAATCATCACCACTCTGGGAAGACCAGGAATGGATGCTGCTGCCCAGCCCAGGGCATAGCAGGTGAAAGTTTTAGCTGCGGGCATCAGGATGGTCTCTGTTCCACCGACCACTGTGAGGGGTCCTCACTGCCATTTATCAGAGGGTCATCTCTGAGGAATTACATCCTTAGGGTCACCGGGGGCACCTGGAGCTGGCTCCTGTCTCTCTCCTCACTCAGACCCACATAGGCCAGTGCAGTGGACTCAGTGTGAACTGCAGAGGAGAGGGCCCAGGCTGAGGTCCTGAGTCTTCCCCATCTGGGTTTCTTCATCTGCCTGCGCAGGTTCTTGAGCAGAGTAGAGAAAACCAAATGCAAAGAGCCAGCCCAGTGCCATCACAGAAGAATCAGGCAGCGGAATTATTAATAAAACAGCTGAGAAGTTCCCCCAAACTACCTGGTCTTCTGCCTGGGAGGGAAGGGGCAGGAGCTGGGTCTCTGCTCCCTGGTCTTGGCTCCATGGGGTACCGAGCGAGGGGCTAAGCTCACTGGCACACGAGTGTCTCCTACTTACTCTGGGCTGTCAAGGACCCAACAAGTGCGTGCATTGAAAGACACAGAAGATGGCTGAGTGTCTCGGCACCTAGCTGTCCATCATCTCAGCATGAGGCCTGTGAGCCTTGGGGACCCAGTGGCTGGAGAGGGCTGAGCTGGGCCCAGGAATCCCTGTGTCTCCTGTGCACCGGCAGCACTTCCCACTGCATTTCTAGCCTGGCCCAGTGGGCCCAAGTTGGCAGCGTGTCATGGGAAGAAACCCACGGAAAGGGCTAAAGGCCACTCTCTCATTGTGTTCAGGAAGCTAGAAGCCCATAGGGCAGCAGGTGACACGTGTCTGTCACAGAAATGCTGGTCATCGACATCTAGGGAGTTGCTTGTGGTAAGGATTCCTAGTGTCACCTGTAACACGAGGGCATTGAGCCTCTCTCTGGGAGCACATCACTTTGCCTTAGGGCAGAAGTGGGCAGAGAGGCATGTGCCCAGGTGTGTGTTGGCATGTGTGGGCACGCTATGTGTAGGGGATCGAGGTGGGTGGAAGAATAGCAGATGCCAAATCTGTGAGGGGGGAGCCAGCAGGAGCTTCCCAAAATCTGTAACAACAGAAGGGGTGCAGGGGTAGGGGAGGCTGGGCAGAGGGCAGGGGCCAGGCCAAGGAGGTCACATGGTGAAGGCAGAGAAGCCCCCAGTGGATAGGGAAGTGAAGCTCACTGGTCTACTGAGGGAGCAAAGAGGCACAAATGTGGCTCGGTGCCTGTAGCACAGTGGTTATGGCGCCAGCCACATGCACTGATGCTGGCGGGTTCAAGCCCAGCCCGGGCAGCTGAACAATAATGACAACTGTCACAAGAAAATAGCTGAGCATTGTGGCAGGTGCCCGTAGTCCCAGTTATGTGGGAGGCTGAGGCAAGAGAATAACTTAAGGCCAAGAGTTGGAGGTTGCTGTGAGCTGTGAGGCCACGGCACTCTGCCCAGGGTGACATAGTGAGACTCTGTCTCAAAAAAATAAATAAATAAAAGAAAAATAGCTAGGTGTTGTGGCTGGCGCCTGTAGTTCCAGCTACTTGGGAGGCTGAGGCAAGAGAAATGTTTGAGCCCAAGAGTTTGAGGTTGCTGTGAGCTATGACACCATAAGACTCTACCAAGGGTGACAAAGTGAGACTCTGTCTCCAAAAAAAAAAAAAAGAAGAAGAAGAAGCACAAATGTGTCTATGAGAGGTCACTATGTATGGAGCACTGGTTGTAAACATGAACTCAAACTAGACTGTGTGGGTTCAAGTTGTAGCTCTACTACTTAGGACCTGTGTGAGGTTGGACATGTTATGGGAACTTGTCCTACCTCAGTTCCCTCATCTGTAAAATGAAAATGATAGTAATAGTAGCCCACCTCATGGAGCTGTCCGAGGATTAAATCAATGAATGAAGGAAGTGGTTAGAACGGGTCCTGCCATTAGCACCTTCTACATGTTAGACAGTGCTTCTGTTGGAGTCCCTGCCCTCTGCTATCCATGTCAGGAGACCTCACTTGGGTACAACACCAAAGGTCCCAACTACTGTGTGGCTGCCTGCACATCCTTCAGAGAGCAGGAGGAGGGGGTGTCAGCTACCACGACTCACCTTGTCCTGGAAATTGGGATTGGAGTCGAAACTGCATAGTAACTGAACCACATTGGCATGGCCATAGCCAGCTGCCACACAAAGGACTGTCTCTCCAGACTGCAGAAAGAAGAGAGCCAAAGACTCAGAGTCACCTCTCACCTCTGTGAGCAGCTGTGGACATGAGAACACAAGGCCCCATACACCCACCCCCTTTTGGTGGCAATCATCCCCTATTGGGCAAGATGCTCTTTGGTGACTAGGTCAGGGACCTGGGGGTTGAGGGAGACTAAAGATTTTAATTTAAAGGACCTAAAACCGCCTTTGCCTTCCATTTTTCTGGAGGCTTCTTAAAGGATCACACTTCAGGGCAGTTCTCAGACTGTATTGCATCAGAATTCCCTGGGAAGCACTGGGGAGGCAGACTGCTGGGCCCAGCCCCAGACCGTCTTGTCCTATATCCTGGGGAGGGCTCACGAACCTGCACTTCAAACAAGAGCCAGGTGATGCTAACACCAAAGCTGCTGGTCCACTTTGAGAATCACTGCTCTAGAGCCGAGTCCTCAGGGTTGGAATAGGCCTGGATATCTGGAAGTGAAGCCGATTTATTGAACACATGCTCAATAAACATATTTTCCATGGAACACATGGAAAATGTTCTCAGTTGAAAAAAAAAAAAAAAGAAAAGAAAAAGTTTTGGAAAGAATGCAAGATTGTAAAAGTAAGAGAAATGTCATACGGAATGTGACATTTTTAAAGAAGAGCAGGATAAAGAAATGCTGCAAATGTGGAAGATGAGAATCAGTGAGGCTTAAAAGTCAACAGGAGTGACCGTCTCTGACCACTCCCTCCTCTTGGAAGTTCCCTGTTGTCACTGAGAACCACTAGACCTGACTTAGGTTCCTTTCTTTCTTCTTTCCTTCCTTCCTTCCTTCCTTCCTTCCTTCCTTCCTTCCTTCCTTCCTTCCTTCATTCCTTCCTAGACAGAGTTTCACTATGTTACCCTCAGTAGAGTGCTGTGGCATCATAGCTCACAGCAACCTCAAACTCTTGGGCTTAAGCGATTGTCTTGCCTCAGCCTCCCAAGTAGCTGGGACTACAGGTGCCCACCAGAACACCAGGCTATTTTTGTTGTTGTTGTCATTGTTATTTAGCAGGCCCAGGCTGGGTTCGAACCCACCAGCCCTGGTGCATGTGGCTGGTGCCCAACCACTGAACTATGGGCACTGAGCCCCTATTTTTCTTTATTTTTAACAGTTTTCAAAAGTTCTTAAAGGCAAGAATGAATTTCTGTGAATTTTCTTGGTCTCAGCTGTTAGGTTCTTGCAGACACCATCAGGACTGCAGGGAGGCTTTGTCAGCAGTTCTGTGTGGTCTGCGGGCAGCAGTGGGGAGATCACTATAAGAAACACGAGCCTTCTAGGTGATGCGAGCGTCTGAGAGAGAGGTTGGTCTCGCTGTGGAGGCATACATGGTATCACTTTTTCATTTTCTAATCCTTTAAACCCAATTGTATGCCAATGTTAAAAAGTAAATGGGTGTTAGCCTGTGGTGGTTGAGAGTTGTTTGGGGAGTTTGCTGTAAAAATGTTTCAATCTTTGTTGAAAAGCTGGTAAGAGTTGGACAGTCCGTGCTCATTCTTGCCTACTTTTACCCTCCCTCTGAAGCAGGTGAGCACTGAAGGTGGTGTGGGAAGGCCCACATGCGTGTCCCGGTCTTGTTTTCTCCTCCTCCCCTCCCCACCTGCCCACCCTGCCCCCTTTCCTCCCCTCCTGTTGCTCATCCTCTTTTGTTCAGTGTGTAGCTTGGAGCTAATTTGTACTAGTGGGTGTCTGAGTGTGTGCAGACTCTGTATTCTTCTTACTGAAACTCAGCATGGGATTAACATTAAATTTAAATTAAACAAACTTAAAGTTAAAAATAGAGAATGGTGAGTAGCTTTGGGTTCCTGCAATACTCCAGTATCTTTTCATTAACTTCCCTTTGTTCTTAAACTAATTTGAAACAGTCATTGTTACTCGCATAAGAGAATAAGACTCCTTAACCCAAGCACAAAATAAATGTTTTACTCTCTGATCCCCTAGTCAGGGGAGTCTGCTTCCTTTGATCCTTAGGTGAAACCTCAGGCAGTCTCCTCTTTATTTAGTGAAAGAAAAACACCTGCACTCTCTTTTAGACCCAAAGACAGTCTCAGTTCAAAATTTAAAATGCTCCTGTAATCCTAGTCTGTTTATGAGAAAAACGTCAGACAAATGGTATTGGGGACACTCGGCAGGATGCCTGGCAGTGATACCTCCCAACTGTCAGGGCCATGAAAACAAAGGCAGGGGAAGAAACTGTCACAAAGGCAGGGGCTTGGGGGGGGTGGGGGGAGGTTGGCAACAAAATGTTACATAGTACCCTGGATCAAATCCTGGAACTAAAGAAGATACTGTTGGAAAAATCAGTGAAATTTAGATAAGGTCTGGAGCTTGGTTATTAGTAATACACTTAGGTGAGTGTCCTAGTTTTGACAGATGTTCCAAAGTCATCAAAGATGTTGGCCATGAGAAGAGCTCATGCGAAGAGAATGTGAGAACTCTGTTTTATCTTTCCAAGTTTTCTGTGATCTAATTTTTTTAAGTTTTTTTTTTTTTTAACTAAAATATCTAGTCCAATTTAACATCAACCTTTCAGATTTTATTTACAGTTGAAGCTTCTCCTTACTCCCAGTTCAGAATTGCTTTGGGCTGTAAAGAGAGGCTTATGTACCAGACTCTTGAAAATGGAAAGAACAACTGGTTTTCTCCCGAGGCAGACAACAATCATTTAAACTGGAAAGGCAATGAGGAGGAAACAAGTTCTCAGATCATTTAAGTAGAGAGCCCAACCCACGATGATCTTGGTGGACCCTGCTTATAAAATCACTGGTCACCAAGACATCATTGCACTGATGGCCTCAGATATTTGATATGTAGTCTCTAAGAATGGGATGAGAATCTCAACCTCTTTCCTTGTACCCTATCGTTGGTTTTGACTTTCAGGGACCCAGAGTCTCAGCTTTAACAAGAATGCACATGAACAGCCCATGGATCTTCCCTGAGCATCTACCAGGTCCATCAAAGGAGCGTGGGCCCTGACCTGATGGGAAGGTGCTATCAGCTTTGCTTCCAGCAAGACTTGCTCATCCTGGGTGGGTACTGTTGAGACTATGTGCCAATTGTGGGTATTCAAAAGATCATTTGAAATAAAGATTTCAGTTCGAATCTTTGGGAAATAAGTTTTAGATAAAGTGTCTAAGAAAGCATTAAGAGCTCATTGTTTAGAATCAAATTTCTTCCTACAAAAAGAAAATCTTTGTTCCTTTTTGGGAAGATAAAATGTTTTGATTGTGTACTAAAATTTTGCTGCTTCAGCTAAAGCTGCCAAGCCATGGTGGACTGAGGAAGAATGTTGAAAATAGAATTATACCTAAACTGAAATATGCCTGCAGGTTGTACAAACCACCCTGTCCAAGGTTAACATGGGAAAGGCAAGCTGTGCTTCTTCCCATGGCTTCTCCCAGCCCCCACCTCCACAACGCTGCCTCTCCCCTTTATTTAAGGCATTATTGTAATAGATCTAATCGTCTTGAATTTCTATGTTAACTCTCACTTTATCCTGACTGCATCTTGAATTTCTATGTTAACTCTCACTTTATCCTGACTGCATCTAACTTTGGGATTTAATTCATTAATATTTTATTAATAATTTTTTGGTCTTCACATCTCTATCTCTAGACATTCAGATCAATTATTATTAAAATAAGCTGAGATTTTGGATGTGTCCACTACCTTCTCCCTCATCTTGACATAAGTTGGACACATGAAGTGTCATTTATCTAGTGCACTCTGCTTAGATCTTAGAATAGATTAAAACATTTCTCCCAATACCAAAATGCAGGGTTAAGGGGCTGAGAAAAGTAGATATAATTTTTTAAATATTTACTCCATTTAATATACGATTTTGTCAACAGGTGACCGTGTTTTCAATTCAAACAGTGACTAGTCATCTATGTTACAGACTCCTAAAAAAGCCTCATTGGAAATTTCATAATTTAATAACCATGAGATTGCTAACTTGAAATTTATCCCAAGTGGGAAACAAAAACTCTTCTAAGAAATTAATTCAGCCTGCCTAAAAATATATATTAAAAATATCTACGCTCATATGTGTATTGCGGCACTCTTCACAATAACAAAGATATGGAATCAACCTAAATGGCCATCAATGGAGGATCACATAAAGAAAATGTGGTTTATATACACTGTGGAATAATACTCAGCCATAAAAAAGAATAAATCACACCTTTTGCAGCAACATGGATGGAATTGGAGGCCATTATTTTGAGTGAAACAAATCAGATACAGAAAGACAAATACTGATTGTTCTTTCTTAACAGTGGGAGTGAAATAGCACGTACACATGGAGGTAGAGTGTGGGAGGATAGACAACAGAGACTTGGAAGGGTATAGAGGTGGGGGGCTAGATGAGGAGAAATTACTTAATGGGTGCAATATACATTGGCCTGACTTCACCATGGCACAATCTATGCGTGAAATAAAATTGTATTTATATTCCATAAAATTATACATATTAAGGGTGGTGCCTGTGGCTCAGTGAGTAGGGCGCCAGACCCATATACCAAGGGTGGAGGGTTCAAACCTGGCCCTGGCCAAACTGCAACAAAAAAATAGCTGGGCGTTGTGGCGGGCACCTGTAGTCTCAGCTACTCGGGAGGCTGAGGCAAGAGAATTGCCTAAACACAAGAGCTAGAGGTTGCTGTGAGCTGTGACGCTACAGCACTCTACTGTGGGCAACAAAGTGAGACTCTGTCTCAAAAAAAAAATTATACATATTCTAAAAAAGGAAATTCAATCCTCTATACATATATATTTAGGAGGGAGGAAATTACTTACTATAGAATAAGACACTAGGTTCCAATTGCAGCCAAGCAAGATACATTCTTAACTGATCTATAAACCTTTTGCCCCCAAGTATACAGCTGCTAATTACTTGGGTTGGTGGATTTACAATTATACCACCATCTGCTGCTCTTCAGGACAGAAGACGAATAAAAGTTGTTCTTTTTGCATATGGGTTTTTATTTTTAGCCCTTTACACTGACAGCAGAATCGCCTCTGGATTGTAAACCCGTCTTTGGCGGTTTGTTCTTGCTCTTCTGCATGTGGCTAGCTGCACTCGCCTTTCATCACCATCGTCTCCACTTATCATTCATTTGTGCTCCTCAGGACAACATGGAAGACGGAGAGAAGAGGGCTTGTGTGGGGTCAGACTTACTAACTGCCCGCCTGGTTCTTCTGTACACAGGTTAGATATTCCTGCACATCATCTGGGGACCCCAGAATGAGGGGGACTCGTTGGTGAATAGTCTCAGGCTTCACATCCAGTATGGGCTGGGTGCCCGTGGTCGCCAAGCCACCTGCCTGCTCAATGATGTAGGCCATAGGATTGCACTCGTACAGGAGCCGGAGCTGCGGAGGAACAGAGGCAGGTGGATAAACTCTGGAAGTGGCCAAACATCCCAAACCATGCCCCTCAAGCTTGAGGAGGAGTCTCAGCTGCTGACCTTCTGTCTGTCTCCTTATTCGTACGCCTCATGAGAGTGGGCTGCTTAGGATTTAGACCCTACATAAGGTTGGAGGCATCAGCTGCTACTTGTCCCAGAGGTCTTTGGGGGTCTCTCTGGCCAGGTGGACCTTACCTGTCTTGTGGCCTTTGTGGTTATGAGAGATCTGCCTCTTGACGTGAGATATGAGATCTCGCTACCCATTTCTTGCTGGTTCAACAATGAAGCCAATTTAGGCTGCAGGCCCAGTGAGAAGCCTTAGGATGTGAGACCTTAAGCCTGGTAAGGGTTCAAGCTTTGGTCAGGGGGATGGAGGACAGGGGAGGCTTAGGGTGTCAGGCAATAAAGTCTCAGACTGTAACCACTTAGCCTGATCATAAGATTCTTATTTGATAATACAAGTATTTTCAATTTCGTGTCATAAAGTCGTGGTTAGATTTTCTAGGAGCTGTTTTTCCAGAATTATTGGATGGCTTCTGAGGAGAAGTTCCCATTCTTCAGTTTGGAAACTCTCTATGTGTATATGGACTTCAGGGTGTCTGTGAATTCTCTGAAATTTTATGTCATGTGTATGTTCACATGCATTTTTTCCTCTGGGAAGGGGGCTGATGGTTTTCGTTAGGTTCCTTACAGAGTCTATGCTCCCATATCAGTTGGTGCTGAATCTAAAAGCAAGACACAGCCTGTGGAAAGCGGGAGAAAAACACAGTGGACTCACAGTGAATGAAGAATGGGTGTGAGGCCAGAGGAGGGGAAACCCAGTGAGAATCTCCATTCACTCGAATGTCAGCGTTCTCCTCCTCCAAACCTTCCACCATGGCTTTAAAACCCCCAGGAGCCGAGCTTGTTTCCCTTCCCCTGCACACACACGCCACACAGCAGCTCAATAGCCCAGCAGCCCACGTGAGGGGAGAGGGAGCTCCAACAGTGGGTACAGGACAATTACCTTGCCCTTAGGACTCTTCTGGTTGGCCGGGTACATGAAGATCCCTCCATAGACCAGAGTGCGGTGCACGTCGGCCACCATGGAGCCCACGTACCTGGCCCCATAGGGAGCACTGCCATCCTAGAAGGCAGAAAGGGAAAAGCCAAGAGCCAGTGGGTTTGGCAACTCGCCAGCACCTGAGGTCACAAGTCCAGTTGGTGTGGCCTCTGCATTCCCCAACCCCTATTCTCCACCCACTGACTAAGGAATTGGAAACATAATGTAATCGTGCACTTCGTTGTTATGAGCCCCTCAAACTTCAACCAGAGATTGAATTCATTACTGGTAGGACTGTGTAAAGGAAGAGACAATATTCTGCAGCAATCTGAAGAGAGCAGCTAAAAAAGAGGAAGAAGAAGAAGAGGAAGAGGAAAGGAGAGGAACTAAGGACGTCTGCACGAGCAACAGCTGTTCAGCAGCTCCTGGAAGCTCCTGCTTTTGGCTTACTGCGGTCCACAGGACTTTTAGCTTTTGGAGACTCAGACTTTGAACAATGACAACTTAGGACTTTCTATAAGCAGGGTTTATCCATGGGCAAAATTTTCAACACCTTTAGCAACCGTGTAAAGACATAAAGCAACTTCTTTAAAAATCTTGATTCCATTAGTCCCTCATGGAATAAAATGAATATTGGTTCAGAGAGAAATAAGTCAAAAGTCAGGATTTTCTTTAAAGTAGATATAACGGGTAAGGCATGACGAGATGGTAAAAATTGCTTGTGGATGCAGCTTTTGTACCCTCCGTATTCATGACCTGTCTATGATTTCTTTGTCTAATCTAATAGTTCTCTGCTGGTGCAAAAAGAGAAAGCAAATTCCTCAGGTCAGCCATTCAGCGTTTTACAGTCCAAAAAAGTTTGGGATTAACTAAGCACTGTATAAATAATGAGTAATGATAAGCTAAGTCAAGCTTCACAATAAGTACTTTTTTGGCAAAATTAACTGTACAGACTTGAAAGACTTGAACACAAGCCACAGTGACTAAGAGATGAGTGAATATCAGTAAGAGCATGTGTTGTAAACTGGCATCCTCTCAAGGTGTTTTGTTAGAAATCTGTATGTGTGTGTGTGCGCGCGTGACATTACTAACATTTTGTTAAAGTAAATTAAAATGGAGACCAGACCTAAAGAATCCCTGAGCTGACAAAGCCAGTTCAGTTGCAGAAGTGACTTCAGCCTTCTTTTAAATGCCTACATAGTCCTACAGCAGTCTTTGCCTGTAGGCGTATCCCGCACAGAGTTATTATTCTTTCTGTGGCAATGTCTTGCTCCTCCAACCAAACTGCAGCTTCCTGGAGATAAGGACCATGCTCCATGTTGTTTGCCAATTGCAAGAGGTGGGTAAATGTCTGTGTCTCTTCCTGTTATAACAGAAGTGGTGCCCTCCTCCTCCTGTCCACACAGCCCACTCTCTTTTTTGTTGTTGTTGAAACAGTCTCAGTTTGTTGCCCTCAGTCACAGCTCACAGCAACCTCAAACTCTTGGGCTCAAGAAATTCTCTTGCCTCAGCCTCCCAAGTAGCTGGGACTACAGGGGCCTGCCACAATGCTTGGCTATTTGTTTGTTTGTTTTTTAACAGGACTGGGCTGGGTTTGAACCCTCAGCCCTGGTTCATGTGGCCGGTGCCCTACCCACTGAGCTACAGCCGCCATGCTGCTCTCTCTTCTTGTCTCTTGATTCTGTCCCCTCCAGTGTCTGACAGACCCAGTGACATTCATCATCCCCACCTCCTTTCCCAACACAACAATGTTCCTGCTCATTCCTCTCATCAAACAAGGACAATTTTGTGAGAGTCTCAACAGGAAATCATTAAGCATTCACCACATAGTCCTGATTTGGCTTTTTCTGATTTCATTTTGTTTCCTAATCTTAAAAAGGCTTTAAAGGGCACCCATTTTTCTTCAGTTAGTAATGTAAAAAGGCTGCACTGACATGGTTACAGCTACATCAAGTGCTTATAAAAGTAACTTGAACTTGATGGAGCTTATGTTGAGAAATAAAGTTTATACTTCTTATTGTCTTTTAATTCCAAAATTTTCCACAAACTTAAGTCCCTCTGAATAATTACCCCTTCTAAAAGCAAGTGTAACTGAGAGAATGACTCTATAAGTTTGAACTTAGGAAACAATTGACTTAAGGCAGCTGTGACCTATACCTCTGAATTTTGGAAACATGGTCTCTACCTTCTCTATAAATAATTTCTCCTGGAAAAACTCAAAAGGTACTAATTGCTTAAGAAGAAAGACAGAGTACACCACACTTGTACTGACCAGAGCCATGAACAGTGCCAACAACCTCTTTCAGCAAGGCCCCCACCACCCAAACAGGACCCCACGGTGACAGCAGGCTCCGTGCTGGTGGCCTGGACTTGTTTCACTCACCTCAGGGAATTTCTTTTTCTGCACATATTCAGTGGTGGCAGCATCAAAATACTTGGCATAGCCCTCATTGAGGCTGTAAATCTTTCCCTTCTTCTTAATTTTGACATCTTTTTCCACCAGGACAAATTCACCAAGAGCCTAGGAGGATGAACAGAGACAGCAGAGACAAGGGAGGAGCCAGGAAACAGCAGCCGACAGCACACTGCACAGCACCCAGGGCGTTAGGGGGTGAGGCCTGCTGGAGGAACTGGGGTTTGCTGTGGTCATTCTGGAGCTGGCTCTGGGGTGTTTTCATGAATGGCAGAAAGGACAGTGACAATTTGGAGCCTACAATAAAGCTCAAACAGTCATAATATGAGAGGTAAAGTAATTCAAAGGAAAGAGGCCCGACGTCTCCTTTCTTTCCTTTGCCCCTTCCAAAGGCAGTGAGGCCACTCACCTACAAGGACCCTGACCATACATATGTCCCAGTTCCTCATTCCTAGATTAATGTTTTCAGGAGAATTTGGGCCATCAGCAATGAGAGGAAGAAGTTACAGCGATGCATGAAGGATGCTTGTTGATCATTAAATTGTGGGCCAGTTATGTTGTTTAATGATTCAGTTTTGGAAACCACTAAAATCTCTGTATTCCAGCACTCTTACCTGGGGGAAAAATTCCTTCAGTCAGAAACTGGGTTCACAGTGCATCAAGACCAAGTTAGTAAAATCTAAAGACATCCTCAGACTTATTAATAAAATTGTGCCAAGTGCCCTGCAGTCCCTGAGGGTCATGTGGTCAACACCTGCAGGGCATCGCTCCAGCACCCCTTTATCTAGTTCTGGTGGTAGCAGCCCCTAAGCATGTGGTCAGCTA
The DNA here is from genome assembly GCA_963574355.1 of Loris lydekkerianus. NCBI lineage: Eukaryota > Metazoa > Chordata > Mammalia > Primates > Lorisidae > Loris > Loris lydekkerianus. The sequence goes on along the minus strand of CAUYPK010121248.1, from coordinate 5,800 downwards.
GCTGCAGATGTCACCTTTAACTCTGGTAATTCTCTAAGTCACCAGGAGGAATCTCAGGGCCTGGAGCCCAGATCTATTTTGATGACTGTCAAAGATTTAAAAAAATGAGAAACTCCCCAGATGACAGTTCACAGCTGGCAGCTAGAGTAGAAGGTTCCTAAAGAACACTGAAGATACTTCCAGAATGGAAGGAGGCAAGGCCACTCTGACCATGTCTGAAATAAGACAATGACAAGGACACTCAACAACCACAAAAATCACTAAACATTCCTCTCTCTGCCTAACATCAGTGATGACGACTCCTTCACCAATGAGTCTCTAGTCTCACTTTCATCTTCCTGCCTCCTAGATAAAAATTAAGATATCTAATTATTAATTGCACCAACTTTCAAGTAACATCCAATCCAGAAGAGATCCTCTCTTCCTAAAATCCTTGGAATCACCAAGCCAACACCCAGGTGTCGAACAAGCGCATGCAGACTCCTTCTCAGCACAGTGCCCCTGGTTCCTGTGGGGGCATCCGCCTGGCCCAGTGAGCCCAGCTTCTCTTCATTGTAAGTTTGCTCTTGATGGTCTTTGGTTCATGGGCTTTATTAACTCACTGTGGAGTTATCCTGTTGCTTTGGAGCAGTCCAGCACTGATTCCACTTCTGAAAAGCACCCTCACATCCACTGAAGAATTAGCTCTTTTCATGGATGCCAGTCTAGGAAGACTCATGTATGGGCTTCTTCTAGGCAAAGGTCAGACATTAGCTTGAAAATTAGATACTCATTGTCATTTGAAACCTGACTGAGAAACACAGAACTTGTGGTGGTATCCAGTCCAGACTGGCTAGGCTATGAGACCACTCCTGAGCTCCCTGCTTTTGGGCCCTCTAGACCTGCCCATGTCCAGCCTGGGTCCTCAACATGCCCATTAATTGAGCAGGGTCGATTTCTCTCTTGCTTTTCACCAATGAGCACAGAGGATGTACAACAGTCATCTAAACAGTGGTAGTCACAAGCCCATTTGCTTGGAGGAGCCCATTCTGTGTCACTGTAGGATGGAAAGGCCTGGTTTATCCATCCCTGGGGCTGCATGTGGGTACTCTCTAGCTCTTAGAACATCGTTTCCTATTGTAGAGGGAGTGATGCCTTACTACAGTCTGGAAAATACGTCCCTTGGCTCATACTCTATGACCATCAACAACTACTGATGATTGACATGGCCCACACACACTTTGGTAAGAGCACTAGATCCTTGTCATAGATAAGCAGTATCTCTATTTGTAATGAGCATCTTGATAATTAATTCTACCATGGAGAGGGTCACTAACAGGTAGTAGTCCCTCTGTACCTGCATATGATGTGTGTTCTGATATCAGTTTATGAGCCCTGCAAGCCCACAGGTCAGACAGGCTCTGTGCATCTCACCAAGGACCTGTGTCCTGTGTGACACTGCTCAGTAAGCTGCCGGCTGCCCTCCATGGCCTCTCTCTTTGACAACTGCTATAAGCTACCTCAGCTTGACATCAGCATTCAAACAGGCCTCGGACACTGGGTCTTTGCTACAGTACCCTTGTAAGTACCAACATGATCCAGACGGTTTTCAGGCTAAAAAAAAGATCAGAAAAGACCACGTTTTAGTTCATCTCTTCTTCTTCAAGCTCTGGTGCCCCCATATGTCCAGACTGGGCTCTTCGTCATGATTGAGGGCAGGAGCAGAGGCTCTGTGCCTGTGACTCCTTGTCTTGGGTCCCTGAGTCAAAGGCACCTTCCGTTGTCTTTAGAACTGCTCAGAAGATTCTTGGTAATATTTTGCTTGCACTCCACATAGGTGTGTTCCAACTTCAGGAACAGATTAAGCACAAAACAGCCTGAGGGTGACTCATGACACCCAAGTCACCAGTTTGACCTTGGACAAGTTACTTACCCTCACTTTTCTCATCTGAGTATGGGAATAACAGTAGCACTGCCTCCCAGGGCTGCTGTAATGTTTAAATACATCATAGATTAAAAAAATTCCTTAGAACATGTACCTACATTCTTAGCACTTATTAAAAAACTATATAACCTGACAGAGCTTGTGGCTCAGTGGGTAGGGCGCCGGCCCCATATACTGAAAGTGGCAGGTTTGAACCCAGCCCTAGCCAAACTGCAACAACAACAACAAAAATAGCCAGGTGTTGTGGTGGGTGCCTGTAGTCCCAGCTACTCAGGAGGCTGAGGCAAGAGAATTGCCTAAGCCCAGGAGTTGGAGGTTGCTGTGAGCTGTGACACCACAGCACTCTAGGGAGGGTGACAAAGTGAGACTCTGTCTCTTAAATAAAATAAATAAATAAATAAAGTAAAAAATAAAAAGCTATATAGCTAAGAAAGCTATATAACTGTCAGCTGTTGTTCTAGAACAATTGTAGAAAGCGTACTTTATTGTCTGATAGTAGTATTTATAAAACGTAGAATATCTTTGGGTCTTGCTTTATATGTAAAAACATTTCTATTTGAAAGTTTCTGGTGTCCATACTGCAAACTCCATTCTGTCAGTTAAACTGTTCTGTTTTGAAATCTTCCAACTCCCTTCATTTTACATGAATGTATTAATAGGCAAACTCTACGAAGGCTGGAAAGTTTGTATGATCAGGGCTGTATTGCCACTGCCGGCAGTGGTGCTTTGTGAGATAGTGTGATAGATGGTAATAAACATTTGTAAATCAGAATTAAATTGAGGACTGATCTTTCATGCATATAACTACAGGAGGCTTTGAGATGGCCTCAGTCGCACGGTTTGCGTTTTCACAAGATCTGACTATACTTGGCAAAGTATCCAGCATTTAAAGGTGAAATTCACAGAGCTTCTATCAGGCAATGCTGCTCTAAAGAATCTATGTTTCTGCCTGATAGTGGTGGCACTGGGATTCACAAATCATGCTGTTTGTTCTCATGAATCAAAGAAGTTAAATTTATTTTTGAAAAATAAACTCCTCCAGGATGGGTCTAAGTTGATGCAATAGGCTTTCTAGAACCTCCCTCCCCCAACGTGCTCTCACTTGGACAGAGGTCTGTCATGTTTTCTGACCATGGTGTTGGGGCCCCAAACTGGGTTCTCTGACCCACCCAAAACAAGTATTAGGAATGACCAGGAAATTATCGCAGGGTACTGGAATTAAAGCACAGGGAACCGTGGAGACCCAAAGCGTAGATGCCTCCGTGTTCTATACCTACCGGGTCAAGCATGAAGAGGTCCACTCCCTGCCCAGTGGACAGAGCCACCAGGGTTGCACTGCCATACAGTGCATAACCTGCAGCCACAATATTGCGGCCAGGCTGCAGGGCGTCCTTTACAGAAGGCTCGTCCTCTGTGGTCTGCAGAGAGAGAGGTGTGCTGTCTTATTGTTGTTTCTGCAAAGAACCCTTTGCCAGGGGCCCAAGCTTCAGATTTCCTTGACCCACCAAAGGGATTGCAGTTCTGTGAATTTCCTGCTGCAGGGAATGTGTCCAGAGGAAGGAACCTGCCAATAAAAACCCTCCAGGAGGCTACAACCTCAGCCCTTTCTCATCTTTCCAGGCCACATTCCTGAGCCATTTAATTACAACTTAGACCACCGAGCTCTGAGCCGTTCCTCATCCCAGATACTCAGCAGCCCTCGGAGGTGACAGCATTATCACCTCCACGGCACAGACAGAGAACAATTGGTTGGATAGCTCAGCTGGCCTCAGAAAGCCTCAGAGGTGGGCTCACACCCAGGCAGTGTGTCCAGAGCTCCTACGGTTCCATGTGTTGCCCTTCAAGGCTTGTCCCTCCTGGGCCCTCCTGGGGACCCCTGTGTACAATTCAGAGCATGTTCTCAAGGAAGACTTCCCTTTGCCATGTGTCACTAACAGTGCTGATGTGAGTGGACTTCAGACAGACAAGGTGGAGGAAGTAACAGCAGATGCTCTCCATAGTGGGACAGAGCAGCAGGTGACACTTGACTTTGTAACTCATTTTTCCTAATGTCCCTGAAAGCTTCCTTCTCTAAAAAGTTCTCTAAAAAGGCAAGTGAATAAAATCTCAGGAATTTGGGACTATGGGTAGTAAAACTCCAGCCTCCCATCTGAGTAGCTGAGCTGGGTTGAGGTGGTGGAGGGAGAGTTGTGCCCTGCACTGGGCATGCACTATTCTCCTGTTCCTCATCTGGGATTCGGGACACACCACAAATCCCATAGGGAGGGGCCCATTCTGGACAAATGCTCCGGTTCTGCTTCTGCGGATTAACATCACATGGATGGCCGACGTGAGAGGAGTTCGAGGGAAAGGTGAGTGGGCAGAGGCCCTTTAGCTATTTCCTAATTGAAAGATCCAGGTAGCCTCAGCCTCACAGACTGAGGCACATAGGCCCTATCTATGAGACAATTTGAGGGTCCAAAATTGCTTTCCATCCCCCACCCCACCCCTAGATGGTGGTGCGTGGCTGCTGGGGTTACCCCTTTTTGGCTTTGCCCTTCTGAGTCATTCAATGCTCTCTGCTGTGTTTTTCAGCACTTTCCCCTTGGCTATTTAATTAGACTCTCTGTTCTCTCTATATACCAGTGAATCCTTGGCTGAAAAATAGGTCCAGAAATACTATGTAGAACTTTCCTGTTAAGAAGAAACTTCCAGAGAGAATGAGAAAGCAATGGAGGTAAAAAACATACTTGCAAAATTATGAAGACAAGAAGTAATTGTGTAAATAGGAAATAAACCTGTATAATATCCACCCACATATTATACACACAGGAGGTATATTGATTATGCTAATTAACTCATCTCTATAATAACTTCTGAAGAGAAAATAATAATTTGAATTTGAATTTACATAGGACTAGGTCGGGCACAGTGGCTCACACCTGTAATCCCAGCACTCGGGGAGGCCAAGGAGGGTGGATCTACTCAGCTCATGGGTTCAAGACCAGCCTGAGCCAAAATGAGACCAAATTTCAAAAAATAGCTGAGTGTTGTGAATGGCAACCTGTAGTCCCAGCTACTTGCTTGAGCCCAAGAGTTGAAGCAAAAGAATCGCTTGAGCCAAAGAGTTGAAGGTTGCCATGTACTATGATGCCATGGCACTCTACCAAGGGCAATAAAGTGAGATTCTGTCTCAAAAAAAAAAAAAAAAAAAAAAAACCCAAAGAATTTATAGGAGACTTTGTATCTTTCAAAGTAATTTCACATTATGTTTCTGTGGAACAATGAGGAGGCCCCATAACTTTCTTTTGAAAGAGAAGTGAGGAAGGTCCAGATAGGGACTGGACCCGCACCCCCTGCAGACTAAGCCAGCTCTCTCCTAGCTCCACATCAGGGTCCATGGGCCAGTTGGCCCTCTCCTGGAAATATTCTAAGAGCTTTATTTTATTTTATTTTATTTTTATTTTATTTTTTATTGTTAAATCATAGCTGTGTACATTAGTGCTATCAAGGGGTACAATGTCCTGGTTTCATATACAATCTGAAATATTCTCATCAAGCTGTTCAACGTAGCCTTCATGGCATTTTCTTAGTTATTGTATGTAGACATTTGTATTATGCATTAAGTAAGTTTTGCCTGTACCCATTCTAAGATGCACCACAGGTGTGGCCCCACCCATTACCCTCCCTCCACCAAAACCTCCCCCCTCCCTTCCCCTCCCTTGACCCTTTCCCCATATTCTTGTGCTATAGTTAGGTTATAGCCTTCATGTGGAAGCTATAATTTAGCTTCATAGTAGGGCTGAGTACATTGGATACTTTTTCTTCCATTCCTGAGATACTTTGCTAAGAAGAATGTGTTCCAGCTCCATCCATGTAAACATGAAAGAGGTAAAG
>CAUYPK010121247.1:0-24638 GCA_963574355.1 Loris lydekkerianus | reverse complement strand
GAACAGTGCGTTCATTAACACTATCATTGCCAAATGCCTGGTTAATTTTTCGGGCTGTTTCGGCAGTGCTTTGGTTCAATTTGAATTCATAGAGAAAAATTGGCTGAAAATCGCTTAATGACATCATATAGTAATAGGCTGAAAAGAATAAAAAAAATTAAAGGTAGAAAAAAATGAACAGCATCAATGTATAGAGTACAAAATTCTCCATTGATCAGTATATACCACGACACAGTAGAATAAATATTTATTGAGATATGGAGCTACAAAAACACATGACATTGAAACGGACAAAACTTTTGAAACAACCTAATAGAAGCTCATGCGTCATCATTCTCCAAAAGTAAAAACTTTTTGCACATAAAATTCTTCCAAGTACTTAAAATCTTTTGATAATATGAACAGCTTCTGTCAAAATATTTTAAAAGAACAAGTTTTCAAAAGTGAACCACAGGTCTGCATTAGCTATTCTAGGTTCCTTTCCTTAGCAGCCTTTGAGTTCTTTATTAATTCCCAGCCAGATGGCATCTGCGTAGACACATTCCCGTCCACAGGCATGGTGGTAGATGGTGCATGGACTTACTGCCCCAGATTTAACACCTGTTCCCTAAGGCAAGTAGGCAGAGTCGTGTATTGAGAATTTTGGACTATTGTCTTTCTTCTTTTCCTAGTAATAGCAAGAACAGTGAAGAGGTATTTAAATATCATAAAAAAGGATTAGATGTCTAACCACCCTTCCCACCTGTTACCCCAAAAAGCTATTACAGATAGGTACTTTTATTTCAAATAATAAGGGCCCTGGACCAGCCACATATTGTTTGTTGATGAGACTCTTTGCAAACTACTTTATACTGGCTGGAACACAGGATGACAGAGGTTGGGAAATAAAGTTGGTACTATGAACTAGAAATCCGCATTCAACCAGAATTCATCTTCTGAAAATTCTTTAGTCTCCAAATGCAGAACTAGGAAGCTTACTTTATGAACTCAGTTACGATATTCTCAGCCACTCCTAAATTACAGGTATAATGTTTTACACTTAATAAAATTCCATAATTTTTTGTACATTTAACTATTAATCCATCTGTAATTGGCTTTTGTGTGTGGTATAAGCATTCAAGTATTTTTCCTTCCAGATGGTTATCAGTCATTTGTGCTAGCATAATTTATTTTGAAATATCAGTTCAGACATACATGAAATATCTGTAAATATTGCAAATTTTTCTACACCACTGAACAATTGATTAATTCTTAAATTCATATTGAATTTAAAAAAAGGAATATTTCTAAAGTTTCAAGCAAATTCTCAGGCATGCACTTTGAAACTCTTACCTTTCTTTTCTTCAATATTCTCCATATGTAAGATTCCAATGAGATGAATCTTGGAGCCTCCAACTCTACTTTCCTTATCATTTCATCTCTTTGCCACATTTTCTTTCTTTTTCTCTGCTTTCTGTAATATGAGTGAATTCTGCTAAACACACTTTTAATTCATCATTCTCTTTTGAGCTGTGTCTAATTTATTGCTTTTCCAAGCTTCTGATTTTTAAAGTTGATTAATGTATTTGTAGTGTTGAGATTTTATAGTTCTATTTGTTTTTGTCTTCGTTTTTATCTTTTAATTTAATAATCTTAACAACCCTAGTAGTCTATATGGCTCTGTTTAATAGGGTAGCCATTAACCACATTCAAGCTAGTCAGCATTTGAAATAGGAGTAGTGTAAATTGAAATGTACTAAAAGGTAAAATGCACACTGATTACAAATACTTAGTATGGGGAAAAAAGGAAAATGATATCTAATGAATACTTTTACAGATTACATGTTAAAATAATCATAGCCTTCACATTGGAGTTAAATTATATTACTAAAACTAATTTCATTCACTGTTTAATTTTACTACTTTAACACAGACACAAACTATTTTAAAATTAAATATATGACCCACATTATATTTTTATTGCACAACTTTTGTCTTTAAGACTGAAACTCTACTAGCTTGAATTCTTCTTCTTATTCTGTTATTTATTGTTTCTGCTAACACTTATGCTGACTTCCTCAGATTTTAGTAATTGTGTTTTATTTTCAGAGCTTGTCTCATCCAGTGCCCCCTCATGTGTTATTGTGATCATTTAATGTTAATTTTTCATCTTGTGATATTATAGCCAATGTAAATAATATAAGTTTTTATTTTATTCCTTGTGATGACAAAAAGGTAGCTATAAACTCTCAGAAAAAGACATTTATCCCCACACATGTTTCAAGTCGAGGCAATAAGTTTTCTTTTAGGCTCCCATTTCTGTTGGTCACTCTTTTCTTAATATACCCTTTTATTGTGTGGCTCTTTGTGAGTCACAGCCACAAAGGACCAATCTGTCCTAAATCTAATGCTTTATTTCCTGGTTCCTTATGAACATCAAAATACTAGCCTTTTTTTACCCAAGATTAGTGAATGCTTACAGAGTAGAAGGTCGCTAATCTACTCCTGTGGTCTTCAGCTTTCTCCTTGTTTTTAGCCTCTAGAGTTTTCTCTTCTTTTTTTCCCAACCTACTATTCATTTACAAGAATATTTTATTGTTTTTCCAGCATTTTCAGTATTGAAGGACTCCCCAGTGGAGGCCTGAAACCACGAATGGTATTGAGTCCTATACAGATGTTCCTTCTCTTGAGATGAGGTAACATCTTGATAAACCATCATAAGTTGAAAATGTTGCAAATAAAAATGCCTCAGATTATGTCCCAATAAATCTGTTGTGTAGTTGAAGAACCATGAGATGAACCATCTTAAGTCTGGGGCCATATGTACATAATACTATGTATATTTCTCTGATAACAAAAATGGCTACTAAGTGCCTAACCAGAGCTAGAATATATGGAAAAGACAAGGAAGATTTCTGTCCTGGGTGGACCAATGAAGACGACGCAGGGTTCCATCACACTGCGACAGTACAGTGTGCAATCTAACACTTACAAGTTCTTATTTCTGGATTTTTTTTATTTAATATATTCATAGAATGCTTAAACATCGGTAATATCTGCAACCATAGAAAATAAAACCACAAACAAGGGTGGGGAAAAAAAAAAACTATATAATCCAATCAATCATATTACTAGAAATAGAAGATCTTATCATTATTTATTTATTATTTATGTATATATGTATGTATGTATTTTGCTCTAATAGATCGTACTTCAATAGAAGTACATTAAAGTTACCCATACAAATTACTTTTTCTGATATTTTCTTTTCATTTATGATGATTTTGCTGTACATTTGCTGTATTGTGTCGACCGTAAGTTTATTTTCCATACCTTTATCATAAATCATGCTCCTGGTCATTTTCTATTTCATAACTTTAAATTGTAGTATGTTTCATGTTGTTTTGGCAATCCTTCCTTATTTTGCATCTATTTTTCTGGCCCCTTTGTTGCAAACTGATGTAGAAATGTTCTATATTACTTGGCTTTCCCTTTGTTTCTTATAAAATGTGGCTTTGTTTGTATATGTTTTGTGAAGTAGAGAATTTTGAAGCCGATCTTTGACTAGGATCCTGAATCATACTGAATGTGAAAAAAAACAATTCAGGTGGTAAGATGCAATTCTAGAGACAAAGGGGATAAAATCTAATATAATAAGGAGAGTTGAGATGACAGGTAACATTCGAGGAACAAGATGACTAAAGAAACAATGTATTACCATTGCTTATCTTAAACCAAAACAACAACCCATCCTCTCTTTCCAGCTGTTAGGACAAGAACGGAGAGAGATGTTCTTGTAGGCTCATAATCAGTTATCTTGGATCAATTGTTTACCTGACAAATTATTTAGTGACTGTCCTCTATTATAAACAATTGAATGAAAATGACAACCCTTTGCTCCAAATTAGTGCATGCAGTTATAGAAATGTACACTTTCTTTTCTCAATAAATGCTTGTGAACCTTTAAAAGCATCACCAGTCTCAATCTTAATCCCATTTGGAATCTTCTTTTGGGTTTTGCTGATTATTTTTTGGTTTCTCAATTGGTTCATGTTTCATTCCCTCCACTGAATATTCTGCAGGGTCACTGTAGGGGGTTTATTTTTGTGCTATTCTATTTTTTTAAAAAATGTTTTAAACTGACCTAATAATTGTAGACATTTATGGGTACATAATGATGTTCTGACACATATAGCATATAGTGATCCAACCAGGGTAATCAGCATCTGATCGTGTCAAACATTTATCATTTCTTCAGGCTGAGAACATTCAGTATTTTCCTTCTAGCTACTTGAAAATGTGTAATGATTCTTGTTAGCTATATCATGCTACAGTAGTGTAGAACCCCAGAACTTATTACTCTTATCTATGTGCAATCTTGCTTCCTTCAATAACTATCTCTCTATCCCCTACACTGCTGACACTCTGGCATCCTCTGTTTTACTTGACTTCCTTGAGATCAACATTTTTTTAGCTTTCTCATATGAGGGAGAACACACAGTGTTTAACTTTCTGTTCCTGAATTATTTCATTTAACATAATGTCCTCCAGTTTTATTCATGTTGCCACAACGATGATTCACTTTTTTTTAATGGCTGAATAGCATTCCATGGTGTATATATGCCACGTTTTCTTTGTCCATTCATCTGCTGTTGAACACCTAGGTTGATTCTGTATCTTGTCTATTTTGAATAGTTCTGCAATAGAGATGGGGGCCTCTTCCATATACTGATTTCTTTTCCTCTGGGTAAGTTCACACTAGTGGGATTGCTGGATCATGTGGTAGTTTTATTTGTATGTTTTTGAGGAAACTCCACATTGTCCTCCACAGCATCTGTGTTAGTTTCCCTTACCTCAAACAGCGGATAAAACTTTCTCTCCCTCCACATTCTTGCCAGCATTGTTATTTTTTGTTTTGATAGTAAACCATCTTCACTGGTGTTAAGATGAAATTCATGGTCTTTTTGATTCATAGTTCCCTGATGATTAGTGACATTGAACATTTTTATATATTTATGGGCCGTTTGTGTGTATTCTTTTCAGAAACGTCCATTCAAATCTTATGCCCATTTTTTAAATCAGATTGCTTGGTGGTTATTTATTTTTTGCTTTTTGCTAATTTTTTGTTGTATTTTTTTTGTTTGCTTCTTTTTGCTGTTGAGGTGGTTGAGTTATCTGTATATTCTGGATATCAATCCTATATAGAGAATTGAATAATTTGCAAATATTTTCTACCATTCTGTAGGTTGTCTCTTCGCTCTGTTGATTGTTTCCTTTGCTGTGCAGAGATTTTTTAGTTTGATATAATATCATTTGCTTGTTTTCACTTTTGTTGCCTATGCTTTTGAGGTCTCATTCATAAAAATTTTCCCTAAACAAATGTCCTGATATGTTTTGGTTTTTTTAGTAGTTTTATCACTTTGGGTCTTATGCTTAGGTCTTTGATCTATTTTGAATTGATATTTGAATAGAGTGAGAGGTGGGGATTGGTTTTATTCTTCTGCATATGGATATCGTATTTTCCCAACACCATTTATTGAAGAGACTGTCCTTTCCCTATTGTATTTTCTTGGCACCCTTTCCAAAAATTGGATAACTTTCATGATTTGGGAGCTCTTAATCACCATAAACTAAGGTCTGCCAAAAAAAAAAAAACAAAAAAAAAAACCTAATAAATTTATTTTAACCTCTTTTTTTTTTTTTTTTTTTTTTTTTTTTTTAAGAGACAGAGTCTCACTTTGTCGTCCTTGGTAGAGTGCCGTAGTATCACAGCTCACAGCAACCTCCAGCTCTTAGACTTAGGTGATTTTCTTGCCTCAGCCTCTCAAGTAGCTGGGACTAGAGGCGCCCACCACACCCCCCCGGCTATTTTTTATTTTTATTGCAGTTTGGCTGGGGCCAGGTTCAAACCACCAACCTCAGTATATGGGTCCAGTGCCCTACTCACTGAGCCACAGGCACTGCCCCTATTTTACCTCTTTTTCAAATTCAAGCACTATGCTATACATCTACTTTTTTGAAACAGAGTCTCAGGCTGCTGTCTTGGGTAGAGTGCTGTGGCATCATAGCTCACAGCAACCTCCATCTCAGGTTCAAGTGATCCTCTTGCCTCAGTTTTTCTATTGTTAGAAAAGACGAAGTCTCACTTTTGCTCAGGCTGGTCTCGAACTCGTGAGCTCAAGCAATCCACCTGCCTCCACCTCCCTGAATACTAGGATTACAGACGTGATTTCTTGTGTTCTATTAACTCCTGATCCTGGCGTAAATATGGAAGATTAAAGAAAGGAAGATTATGCAGGCTGATTACCTTCCAAGCTCAACTGATTCTTTTCCCTCATGTTGGACACATTGCTGCAATGAGAATTGTCACCCAGAACCATTACATTATATGTGCACCCCCCATTCTTGGTTACTGTCATAACAGGGCTATCATTGTTTACCCATTCCACACAAAATGTCATATATGTGACATTGAAATGGAAAGAGATTTTTATTAATGTAGAAAATTGTAAACCTTTTATCTAAAAGTGAAGACTAGATACCAAATACAAAAATACATACTAGCTCTGTACTAAAGCACTGAGACTTTCTTAGGATTAGTTTGACAAAAAAAAGTGAGAAAAAGAAAGCATTGAAATTCAGCACCCATCAGCTAAAGGCTCAGACAGTCCTGGTCAGGCCTTCTCCCTAGGAATTATTGCCAATGTGCATTTTTTGTTTGGGTATTGTCAGTGTTGGTTGTTGTTTTTTTTTCAGTTAATAAAAATGTACCAAAACTTTTTGTTTCCATATTGAAAATAATCTTTTCTATATCAAAGTTCCTTGGCATTATAGGCAGACATTTAAAGGGACAAATTCATTTGCTTCTTTCACTAATAATCCTTCAAATGTCAAGCACAGTGTCTGAAATATGAGGCATTCAATAAATGTTTTAAATTAGTGGAGACAGGAATATTTTTATGTTCCTCTTTTATCACCAAGGGGAAATGGTTCCTAGGGCAGCTGGTCTGCACAGCAGTTAAGCCGGTGATAAAAGGGAGATGTTTCTCCGAACAACACTAACTGCTCCATGTGGATATTTATATGTATCTTCGGTTACTGATGATGTAACTTAGATTAAGCATCATGTTCTGTTTAATCAAGTATTGTATTTTGTTTGCCTCCTTTCTTAACCCCCAACCTAACACTGTTTGAAATGCCTTAATGTTACACATACACACACAAAACTAACAACCTAAAAGGAAAAGAAGAAAAGGAAATTACTGGAGTTTGGACGAGAGGTCTTAGAGATATGCTGTGTAATCATGTAATCATCAGTAATTGACTTTGGTTTAATTGTGTGTTTAACAAAAACAGTTGTGGGCAGCGCCTGTGGCTCAAAAGAGTAGCACCGTCCCCATATGCCAGAGGTGGTGGGTTCAAACCCAGCCCCAGCCAAAAACTGCAAAAAACAAACAAACAAAAAAACAAACAAACAGACAAAAAACAGTTGCCTAAACTGTCCAATAGGCAAAATTTTAGAATTCTATATATTATGTTACTGGGACATAGCCTATCTTGTATGAGTGTAAAAATATGAAATGTACAGGATATCCATCAATGTAAAGCATTAACATTTTCTTTTCTGTGGATCTTATAATTTTTTTAAATTTCAGATTAATATGAGGGTACTGATGTTTAGGTTACATTGTTTTCATTTCTAAGGGAAATTTCAAGTTGTGGTTGAGCCCTTCACCTAGGGGGGCGCGCTGATCACGTCACACTGTGCTCCTTAGGTGAGATCCCACCCATCACCCTTCCTCACCTCCCTCTGCTCCTCTCCCCTCACTACACTATACTTGTGTTTTCCTTTCATGTGGGCATGTAGTTGTTTATATACTGGTTTTATATTAATATTGAATACATTGGTTACTTTTTTTCCCCCTTTTTGTGATAATTTACTAAGAAGAATGATAATATTTAAATATCAGAGTGCTGTTAGTCTATGGGAATTGTCTCTGCACAGTTTCTGCAATTGATGACTTAGAGATTCTTTATTGAACCTAAAAGAAAATAGGTTTAGATAGAAATTCAGAAGGGATATAAGGCAGTGTTTTCTCCCCATCACTGGCCCAACATGCTTACAAAAAAAAACTTCCCTTATTCAACTCACTAACACAAGTAGAGGATCCTGACTAAGGAAGCTTATGGTCATAGAAACCAGAAGCTGGCAAACTATGATTACTACATCAAAAAGATTTCAATGGAATTGAAAGGCTTCACACTCTCCAAGAGCTGAAGGTATTTACCTGACCCTCATCTGACTCTCAACAATAGTTGTTTATCTTTACCTTCTTAGGAAGCTCCAGGAAAAGTTAGAATTTCTGTGAGCATGAAGAATTTTGATTAATGTCAGAAACAAAATTTGGATTCCAAGAGGATGTATCAATTGACCATATGGTTATTTTCAGATATTAAAAATAACATTGTACTACAGCAATCATGTTTCTGAATTTATGATATTTTCTATTTATACTGGTTTATAGCCTCAGTGTAACATGTATATTATGTATACTATGCAAAAAGTTATAACTTTTAAGAAGCTAAGAAACCTGCAGGTAAGAATTGAATTTCGCCAAAGTTTGAAAGCAAAGGTATGAAACAAATGACAATTTAGTGGCTTTGATATGCTAAGCACTGTGTTTTGCATATATAATTTCTTTGAATCTTTTTCTTTTCTGGACATGGAATCTTAAAGAATTGGATAGCTATGATTAATTATAGTCCTATATTAGCGGACATGATCATCTAACTACCACCTCATTCATTTTTGTCTCATTTATCACTAATATCTATTCCATCACCCTCCCCAACCCTTAGACACTCATTACCTTGTATTTGATGTATCCTTTCCATACACACTTTGTACTTATCCTTTAAAGATCGCATTTCTTGTGGGTACTTGAATGGTACACAAAATATTTTACACGCTATCATTTTCCTCAGTTAGCATTATGCTTTTGTGAGAGATGAATAATTAGAATATTGTTTCTATTTATGATTATGCAATAGTTTGTACATCCATTTCTCCTCTTTTTTTTTCTAACCTGTGATTTTTATTCTTTTTTTTTTTTTTTTATTGTTGGGGATTAATTGAGAGTACAAGAAACCATGTTATACTGATTACATTTGTTAGGTAAAGTCTCTCTTATAATTGTATCTTGCCCCTAAAAGGTGTGTCACACACCAGGACCCCACACCCTTTCCTCCTTCCCTCTCTCTGCTCTCCCCTTCCCTCACCCCCACTGGGTACTAGGACATTAATTGTCCTCATATCAAAAGTGAGTACATAGGATTCATGCTTCTTCATTGTGATGCTTTACTAAGAATAATGTGTTCCACTTCCATCCAAGTTAATATAAAGAATGTAAAGTCTCCATATTTTTTAGTGGTTGAATAGTATTCCATGGTATACATATACCACAGTTTGTTAATCCATTCCTGGTTTGGTGGGGATTTAGGCTGTTTCCACCTGTTGGCGATTGTAAATTCAGCTGCTATAAACAGTCTAGTTTAAGTGTCTTTATGGTAGAAGGATTTATTTTCCTTCTGGGTAGATGCCCAGTAATGGGATTGCAGGATCAAATGGGAGGTACAGCTTGAGTTCTTTGAGTGTTCTCTGTACTTCCTTCCAAAAAGATTGTATTAGTTTGCAGTCCTACCAGCAGTGTAAAAGTGTTCCTTTTTCTCCATATCCATGCCAGGATCTTCAGTTGTGAGATTTTGTGATGTGGACCATTCTCGCTGGAGTTAGGTGATATCTCAGAGTGGTTTTGATTTGCATTTCTCTAGTAATTAGGGACTCATCATGAGCATTTTTTTCATATGTTTGCCAGCCATTCATCTCTTTTCTTTAGAGAAGTTTCTATTCACCTCTCTTGTCCGTTGATAAATGAGATTGTTGGCTTTTTTCATGTGAATTAATTTGCGTTCTCTATAGATCCTAGTTATCAAGCTTTTGTGTGATTCAAAATATGCAAATATCCTTTCCTATTGTGTAGGTTGTCTATGTGCTTTGTTTGTTGTCTCCTTAGCTGTACAGAAGCTTTTCAGATTAATTAAGTCCTATTTGTTTATTTTTCTTGTTGTTGCCATTGCCATGGAAGTCTTCATTATAAAGTTTTTCCCCGGGCTAACATCTTCAACTGTTTTTCCTATGCTTTCTTTGAGGATTTTTTAATCATTTCATGCCTGAAATTTAGGTCTTTTATCCATCTTGAATCAATTTTCATGAGTGGAGAAAGGTGTGGGTCCAGTTTCCGTCTTTTACATGTGGTTATCCAGTTCTCCCAGCACCGTTTATTGAGTAGTGATTCTTTCCCCCAGTGTATGTTCCTATTTGGTTTATCGAAGATTATGTAGCTGTAAGATGTTTGTTTCATTTCCTGGTTTTTCTATTCGATTTCAAATATCTATGTCTCTATTTCTGTGACAGTACCATGCTGTTTTGACCACTATGGCCTTGAAGTCTGGTATGGGGATGGCCCCAGTTTTGTTTAATACTAAGAACTGCCTCAGCTATATGGGTTTTTTTCAGGTTCCATACAAAATGAAGAATTATTTTTTCCAAGTCTTGAAAGTACAATGTCGGTATTTTAATAGGGATGGCGTTGAATCTGTAGATTGTTTTGGGAAGTATAGACGTTTTAACAATGTTCATTCTTCCCAGCCATGAGCATGGTATGTTCTTCCATTTGTTAATATCCTCAGATATTTCTGGTCTTTTGTCCATCTTGAATCAATTTTTGTGAATGGAGAAAAGTGCAGTTCCAGTTTCAGTCTTTTACATGTGGATATCCAGTTCTCTCAGCACCATTTATTGAATAGAGATTCTTTCCCCCATTGGGTTTGTCATAGATAGCTTCAATCAGTTTAAGAAATGTGTCACCAATGCCTATATTTTTCGGTGTTCTAATTAAAAAAGGACGCTGGATTTTGTCAAATGCTTTTTCTGTATCTATTGAGATTTTCTGAATCTATATGATATGGTCTTTGTTTTTGCTCCTGTTGATATAGTGAATAACATTTATGGACTTGCATATGTTAAGCCAGCCTTGCATCCCTGGGATGAAACCTACTTGATCATGATGTATGACTTTTTTGATGATAAGCTGTAATCTATTGGCTGGGATTATGTTGAGAATTTTTGCATCAATATTCATTAGCGAAAATAGTTTGAAGTTCTCCTCTTTAGTTGGGTCTTTTCCTGGTTTTGGTATCAGGGTGATGTTTGCTTTATAGAATGTGTTGGGGAAGACTCCTCCCTCCTCCATTTTTTGGAATAATTTCTACAGTATGGGAATAAGCTCTTCTTTGAAGGTTTGATAGAATTCTGGTGTGAAGTCATCCAGACCAGGGCATTTTTTTGTTGGGAGACTTTTTATTGTTTCTTTGATCTCAGTACTTGAAGTTGGTCTATTTATGAGATCTGTTTTTTCCTGGCTCAGTCTAGAGAGAGGGTGTGATTGCAAATATTGATCCAATTCCTTCACATGTCAAATTTCTGGGCGTAAAGTTTATTGTAGTATTCAGAGATAATCTCTTGTATCTCTGTGGCATCTGTTGTTATTTCCCCTTTATCACTTTTGATTGAGGTTACTAGAGATTTTACTTTCCTATTTCTATTTAGTGTGGCCAGAGATTTATCTATTTTATTTATTTGTTTTTTAAAAACCAACTCCTCGTTTCTTTAATTTTCTGAATGATTCTTTTGTTTTCAATTTTATTAATCTCTGATTTAATCTTGGATATTTATTTTCTTCTGCTGGGTTTAGGCTTAGATTGTTCTTCTTTTTCAAATTTGATAAGATGACTTGTGAGTTTCTTGATGTGCTCTTTCTGTTTTTTTGAATATAGGTATCTAAAGTGATAAATTTTCTTCTCAGGACTGCTTTTGCTGTATCCAGGAAGTGAATGATTTCCTCTTTTATTTCTTGCTGCACCCAACTGTCATTCAGCATAAGGTTGTTTAATATCTAGGCCTTTGTGTGGGGTTGAATGTTGTTGTTGGAGTTGAGTTCCACCTTTAATGCCTTGTGGTCTGAGAAGATACAAGGTAAAATTTTACTTCTTTTGATTCTGTTCAGGTTTGTTTTGTGTCCTAGGATATGATCTATTTTGGAGAATATTCCATGGGCCGATGAAAATAATGTATATTCTTCAGCTTTGGGATGGAGTATTTTGTATACATCAGTCAAGTACATTTGTTCTAGGGGCTCATTTAAGTCCCTTATGTCTTTGTTTAATTTCTGTTTTGAAGATTTGTCCAACTCTGTAAGAGGAGTGATAAGGTCCCCTGTTATTATGGTATTATCAGATATCATATTGCTCTGACTAATTAAGGTCTGTTTCAAGAATCTAGAAGCATTTAAGTTGGGTGTATAAATATTTAGCATTGAAATGTCTTCTTGTTGTATTTTTCCCTTGACCAATATGAAATGTCCATCTTTGTCTTTTTGACTTTAGTTGCTTTAAATATACTTGAACCTAAAATAAGATTGCAACCTCTCTTTTCTTCTGAATTCTGTTTGTCTGAAAAATTATCTTCCAACCCTTAACTTTGAGCTTTAGTTTGTCTTTTGAGGCTAGGTGTGTTTCTGGCAGACAGCAGATAGATGGCTTGTGCTTTTTTAATCCAATCAGCCTGTCTATGCCTCTTCAGTAGGGAATTCAAGCCATTAACATTTACTGAGATAATTGATAAGTCTGGTAGTGTTCTATTCATCTTATTTTGTGAAAGTCCATTGCTTAGTTTTATGTTTTGCATTATTGTGGAAGTTAAGCTCTGTCCTTTAATTTCTGGGTGCTTACTTTCCAGGTGGTCCTTTGTGATGGTCAGTGTGTAGAACAAGTTGAAGTATTTCCTGTAGCATTGGACTTGTGGCAAATTTCCTCAATGTTTGCATATCAGTAAAAGATTTGATTTCTCCATCAATTTTAAAGCTTAGCTTAGCAAGATATAGAATTATGGGCCGGATATTGTTTTGTTTAGGTAGATTAAATATAGATGACCATTGTCTTCAGGTTTGAAAAGTTTCATTAGAAAAGTCTGCAGTCATCCTGATGGATTTGCCCCTATAGGTCAATTGGCACTTACTCCTGGCAGCTTGCAAACTCTTTACTATTGTTTTGATTTTGGAGAGGTTCATCATAATGTGTCTTGGAGAAGCTCTATTTGATTTGAGGCCACCTGGGATCTGATAACCCTCTGAAAGAAGTGTGTCTGGATCTTTGGTGATATTTGGGAAATTTTTTTTTATTATATTCTCTGTTATAGCTTTCATTCCTCTAGAGCATTCTTCTTCCCTTTCTGGGATATTGATAACTCATATGTTTGAACACTTCATTAAATCCCACTAACTTTGTGAGTGAACTTTCTGCTTTCTTGCTCTTTTTTTTCTGCCTCTTTAACTATTGGAGTTACCTCAAGAGCTTTGTCCTCTACCTCTAAGATTTTTTCTTCTGCATAGTCTAATCTTTTGTTGATACTTTCTACTGAATCTTTACGTTCCTTAAATGACTGCATCAATTCCTTCAGCTCTGCTATATCCTTTCTATAGTCTTCATATCATTCATCTCTTATTTGATTCTGTTTTTGGATTTCTTTTTGGTTATTTCCACTTTCTCAGAAATTTCCTTCATTGTTTTTTGGTTATTTTCCATTTTCTCAGCAATTTCTTTCATTGTTTTCATCAACTATATTTTAAATTCCCCTTTTGTCATTTCTAACATTTCTTTATAAGTGGAATCCTCTGTAGTAGCTTTTTACAGTCCCTTGGGGGGGGGGGGAAGGTGCTCTAAACTGGTTTTCCTTTTTTTTTTTTCCCAATCCTTTTTACCAGGATTTTTCTGCTGATTCTTCCTCATGAGTGGTTTTTTTTTAATCTGTTTCCTTGACCTAATTATTCTTTCACTTCCTTTTGATCTTTAAGTTACTATGCCTCTGGCATAAGGCTTCGATGAGTCTTTTTGAAACAGAACTAAAAGGTTGAGAAGATTGAATAGCAAGAAGGGAAAAAATATTTAAAAAAAGAAAAAGGAGAGGGGGTGAGTAAAAGGGAACATTGACAAAAAAGAAGAGAGGCACAGAAAGAGGGAGATAGGAATAATTAAGGTGTACAGTAGGGTACTTTGACCCACACCTTAAAAAACCCCAACCTTTGGGGGTGCTGGGTTTGGTGGTTGCCACTCTTTGCCAGTCTGAGCAGATATGGTACCCCACCTCCACCAAATAGAAAGGAAAGACAAAAATACTATAAATCAAACAAAAACAAACAAACAAAAAAAACTTACAGGATAAAATTGGGGGGAAAACCAAATAATAGGGACAGAAACAGTAACAAAAATAAAGTTCTTATTATTAAAGAAAAAAATAATGAAAAATTATATTTAAAGTAGAAAAATGAAGGAAAAAAAGAGAAATATCTAAAGGAAAAATGTTGAAATTAAAAAAAAAAAAAAAGAGAGAGAGAGAGAAGAACCAAAGCAGTATATATATCTTCCTGAATACTGTCTTGGCAACAGGCTGTCTTCTGGGGTATGAGATGCTAATAACAATGCTGATACAGCTGTAAGAGATGGAGTTTGGAGGCCTCTACTGACATCTTTGCCCTCAAACCCTGCAGGATTGAGAGTATGAATCTCTCCTCAGCCTGTTTAAAAGACACTTTAAACCATTAACCTCGGCTAAGCAGAAGCTATCCCAGTATAGCACTTATTGCTGGGATCTCTCCTGAAATGGCTGCCTGCTTATCCAGTGCACCAAAACCAGTCTCACTCTATGCCCCTGAGGGCCAAGGCTGCAAGGCAGCCCTCCCACTGCCAAACACTGAAAGCTCTACTCTTCCCCATGTCTCAGGCCCTGCCTTTGGCGCTGCTCACAGTCACTAGATCACTAACTCAATTCTCCCTGCCTGAGCCTTACTCTGTGACCCTGATGGTGGAGCCTGCAGGGGCAGTTCTCCTACAATGTCTGTGCTCCTGGTCCACAGCCAAACAATGTTAGCTACATTCAGGCCCAGGGGCTCAGTCCCAGACCCTGGACAATGCTTAAAGTCACCCACACTCTCACCTAAGTCCTCCCAAGGTAATTCAACCACGTGTCCAAAGCCAAAAAAACAAAACAACCCACAGGGAAGGCCTTCCCTGTTTGCAATCTCGCTGCTGTTGTAGTTCCAGCTGCAGCAGCCTCAGACCAATTGCGACCACTTGCCACTTCACTGCTTTTGTCCTCTTCCTGGGGTCCAGAAGTCTCTCGCTGTCTCCTTATGTACTGAAAGAGATGTTTGAGGGTAGATCCCACAAGCCAGTGATGCCTGGAATCATCTCTCCCCAATCTCACTGCTCCCAGTTGCAAAGAAGCTATTACTTGGTGGCCATCTTACTCCCTCTCCATCCATTTTTTTCCAATGTATATGAAGGTTATTTTGAAATTCTTTAATTGCATGACTAATTCTTCGATAAATATTATGAGATTTTCATTCTTTGCTTTAAAGAGGTGAAAAAAACTCTAAGATATAGATCTAGAAGAGAATAGTAAGTTCATAAAGCATTACCCATTTTCATAATTTAATGCCAAAATTTTCTTCAAAATAACTATAGTAATTATCATCTCAAAGCTCTTTCAAAAGAATTCATATTTACTCACATTCTTTCCAAACTGTGGTGATATCTAACTTTATAATGTTTACCAATCTGTAGAATGGAGAGTTTAACCTCACTGTGCTTTTATTTTTCTAAGCCTGAGCATTGTCTCATATGTTCACTGGCCTTTTGAATTTTTCCATTAATTTTCTATTCATCCCACTTGATAATATTTAAAATGTCTTTTAAAGATTTATTCATGGATTTTATTATTTCCTAATTTATTTGATGACATTCTTTTGACTGCTACATATGCAAACAAATTTTCTAAGAAATATTATATTTTTCTCATAGTTAAAAAATGGTACAGGTACGCACTAAACTAAAACTGGTAACTTTTCACTTGTTTTCTTCCTTCTTCATCACATTAAATGTTCTAATCACATGCTTAAAGAAATAGTGCAATTTTAAATGTTAAGGTTTGAGAAAGGGAGATGACAGAAAAGATAAGAAAGAAACAAACTTACTGTGATGGGGAAAAAAATGAGTGTGTGCTAATCTCAGAATTTAAAGAATATGATTATAAATACAAAAAGGGGCAAGATCCTACTTAGAATATAGGTACTAGATAAAGAAGATAAAGAACTTTTTTGCTTTTTTGTACTTTTTTGCTACCTTTGAACCGAAAGGCAGCAAAGTGATATTTATGTCTTTGATGTTATTAGCAATGTATATGATTAGACTTTATATGTACATATGTTGAGTTTGGGGAATAAAATTTTTTTATTTAGTGTTCTGTTTAGCCTATATGTAGTGAAGAATGTTCAGAGTGCACATTTAACTTTTAAGGAGAGAATTCTAATTACTTCAGTCTTTCTTAATGTTATGAGCAGGGGCCAAATAATAGGCTGGAATAGAAAAACTGAATCAACGTTTTAAATTGCAATTGTTTGATATTTACTTTGCCTATTGTTGCTACTTCAGTCATTTGCTGGTGGCCAGACACCACTTGAAAGTGGGTATCAGGTAATGCCCTATTTTCTTTATATAAACTAACTTATTTTGCAACCAAATAATATTTAGGTATGAGGTTGAAGCTATAATAGAATAGTAAGGATTTTTTTTGCAAAAAAAAATTTTGGTTTTCACCTTTTTAGTATTTGCTGAGTGCCATATTTACTATTTTTACTTGTCACTTTGTTATACACATTACAATAAAGACATACATTAATTTTTAATATATCTGTCCATGTACTACCTTAAATCATTTTACTTGCAGTTACAGGAATATAAAACACATTTTGGTAAACACTATAGTTACATAAAAGGAAAAAAAGGGAAAAGCAGATCTTGTTGAAGCAGAGTTAAACCATTTCATGTTTCTTTTAAATTCAGCCATTAGAGACAAATTACTGTCCTGCAGTAGCAAGCCTTTGACAGAATTATCATATTTAGTCTTTCAGTATTTACAATCCATATTTCATAGTGAAAATGAGATGGATTATTCCTTGTTACATGTTGCAGGCATGATGAAATATGCTATTTACTTACATAGCTATTTACTACTTTTAAAAGAAGAAATCTGATAAGAAATGAAACCACTTAATTGCATACCTTAAATTTTTTTAATTACAGAATATTTTAGAAGTATATATGTTTGGGTTATATAATTTGCTTTTGTACATTTTAAGTCCAAGTTTCAATTGTGTCCTTCACCCCGGAGGTGTGCATTTTACCAAGTAGGTGTGAGTATACCCAACCCTTCCTGCCCCCCACCCACTTGATACTTGATTACCACTGAAGTTTACTTCCATATGTGAATATAAGTGTTGAACGAATAGTTCCACTTTAGTATTGAGTACATGTGGTCTTTGTCTTTCTATTCTTGCAATATTTCACTTAGAAGAATGGATTCATTCAGGTTGTTACAAAAAATACTAGATCACCATTTTTTATGGCTAAGTGGTACTCTGTGGTACACATATAGCATATATGTATTCACTAAAGTGACCATTGGAAATGCCTAAAATAATTCTTCACAAATGCATTTACTTCAGTGTTTTTTGTAAAATATAAGACTTTTATCCTTCACTATGTGCAAAATTTCATGGCATTTTATTAAAAGTTATCCTCTGATCTGCTGGGCTTTGGCATGAAAATCATATTATTCTTGCTTTTTCTGAAGTTTGTGCACATGATCAATAGTAGTTGAGAAAGTGTTAGTGCATAATCTGATTTGTAATGTGTCTTTAAATAATAAGATATTCTGATCCAGCTGTCAGAAGAAGCACAGACAAAAAAAAAAAAAAAAAAAAATCTCATTCAAAATAAAGTGAATAGTAAAAACAATATTCAGCTAATTTGTATATTGGAGGAAAGAAGCCAAAAGCAATGAACAGGTTTAAATATATATAAGAGAATGTAGCTTGTAAAAAGAAAATGTCTACCAGTCTAATAATTATATATTTTTAAATCATTAATTTCTATGTATTTATTTATTCAACAAATATTAACTGACCCACCACCACAGGCAATGTTCTAGATTTGGGGGATAAAGCAGTGAATAACACATCAGAAAAAAAAAAATCATATTCTCGCTGAGATTACATTATAGTGTGTGGACACATACACGAAACTTATGTGGTGGATCTTTGAACAACACTGGTTAGAATTGTGTGGGTCACTTTCATGTGAATTTTTTTCAAAACATATTGTTTGTCCTCTGGATTGCAATCTACCAAAAGCAGATTGAAACAACAGTGTCAGGGAATGCAAAATTCTCATATATGGGGGGACACCTTTTGCACCCATGGGTTCTGCTTGGAGAACTTCAGAACTTGGTATGAGAGCATTTTGCTATATGTGGGGGTCCTAAAAATAATCCTTCAAGGTTACTAAGGGACAACTGTAAATAAAAATAAAACTGGGGAAAAGATGGAGGCATATAAGGGTGAGGTAAGACTTAGGTTTTATAAGAGTATCGTTAGGAAAGGATTCACTAAGAAGACTATTAAAGATTGTAAGTCAGTGAGCCTCGAAAATCTGCAGAAATAATATTCCTGGAAATGAGGACAACATGCACATTTCCTGAGATAAACATGTATGTACAGGCATATTTGAAAAACAGCAAGAAATACAAAACAGCTGGAACAAAATGAACAGTGGAGGACTTAGTGGAAGATGAAGTCATAACATTAAGGGAGAACAATCATGTTAGATCTCATAGAATATCACAAGGGCTTTACTTTTACTCTGAGTGAGATGGGAAATATGGAGAGTTTTTAACAGAGGAGAGAAATAATCTGACATTGTTTTGTCTGTATCACCCTGGCTGCTGCATTGAGATGGATGCTGGAAAAGGCTATTGACAGGAAGGTGGAAGGCTATTTCAGTACCTCAAAGAGCAGCTACAGCCTGTAGTCCCAGCTGCCTAGGCAGAGGATCACTTGAACTCAGTAGCTGGAGTCCAGCCTGGGTGACATATTTTAATCATGTTGAAAGACCCTTTGATTTGGACTACGATGGACTACGATGGTTGTAGTTGTCAGACTGTGAATGTCATGTATATTTTGAATGTAAAGCCAAGAGAATTTACTAACTAATTAAATGTAAAGTGGAAAAATGAAGTGAAGTGTAACTTTAAGGTCTTTCACATAAGAAATTACAGTTGTTATTGACTGAAAATGGCAATGTTTGTGAGAGAAGCATGTTTTTTAGGGAAGATGAGGAGTTTTAACTTTTGACATGCTAAATTTAAGACATCAGTTGGACATCTAAGTGAGGATGGTCAGTCACCAAATCAACATAGGAGTCTGAAGCCTAGAGGAAGGTCCTTGACAGTTGAAGATACATACTTGGTGATCATCAATTGTAGATGATAATTAAAGTCTTGAACCTTGGCTAGTGCGTGGTGGCTCACGCCTACAATTCTAGCACTCTGGGAGATTGAAGCAGTGGATTGCCTGAGCTAAGGAGTTAGAGACCAGCCTGAAGCAGAGCAAGACTCCAGTCTCTAAAAATAGCCAAGCATGTGGCAGGAACATGTAGTTCCAGCTACTCCAGAGGTTAGGCAAGAGGATCTCTTAAGCCCTAAATTAAGGTTGCTGTGAACTATGAGGTCAATGCACCTACTGAGGGCAACTCAGAGAGTTGAGGAGAAAACTCTCTTTCCCTTGAATTGAAGTAGAGTAAAATTGCTTGAAATTAACAAAGGAATGTGTGATCTGGGAAGACAAATTCAAAATGTATTTGAAGAGGGGAGTGTATAATTGGTCAATAATGCTGCTAATAAGAAATGAAGGCTAAAAATCATCAACCATTGAATTTAGCAAGTTTGATGTTTCAAAAAGTGTTGAATTTGAAAATCCAATTGGAGTGGATTTAAGAGAAAATCGAAACAGGAACCGAAGACAGCACATACAGATTATCCTTTTAATGAACTAACCTTAAAAAAAAAAAAAAAAAAAAGAAGCAAAGAAATGGGTTGGTAGAAGAAGAAAATGGGAAGGTTTATTTTCTTGGCTTTTTTATGGGAGAAAACAGTGATCCATATACTGATGTGAATGAATGAGTGAATGCAATTCGACTTCAGTAATAGGAAGAAAGAAAGGATTTTGCTATGAATGCTGATAGTGAACAAATGTGGTAGGGAAGTTTGATAGATTTCTCTTCTGATTATTTCAAATTTCTCAGTGAAATAAAGGGAGATATTGAGAAGGGGATATTCACATTTTGAAAAGAGATGATGGGCTGGGAGTAGTGGCTCACTTTATTTGGGAACCCAGGGCAGGAGGATCACTCAAAGCCAGGAATTTAAGACTACTATAAGCAAGAGTGAGATTCTGTCTTTACAAAAAATGGAAAAAATATTTGAATGTGGTGGTGTGTAGCTGTAGTCCTTGCTAGTTGGGAGTCTGAGGCAGGAGAATCCCCTGAGCCCAGGAGCTTGAGATGGTAATGAGCTAAGATGATGCCCCTGCATCCTAGCCCAGGTGACAGAGCAAAATTCTATCTCAGATAAAGTTAGAAATAGGAGTGCTGAATGAACTGCAGCAATGAGGATGAGGAGTGTGTACCAGATATTAGCACCAGCCTACATAAAGATGTTAGTGAGAAATTTAAATAGAGCATGACTGTACCACAGTAATGTTGCTCTCCAGTCATGTTCCGCTGGACGGGTATAGAAACTAATGAAAGAAGAATTAGATTTGATAACACTGTTGTTTTTCAAGATAAGTGTGATCATATAAGGCAGAGGCTAGGATTTTGAGGGTGTATACAAGGGAGTGATTATGATGGATTATGGAATTTAAGCCAGACATGGATAGAAATGAAGACAAAAGGTGAAGGATAGAAAATTTTTATGTGTTAAGTTGATTCACGTTTTCCATGGAATGATTGTATTAATTGAATTGAGTGGAAAAAAAGGTTGAATTAGAGTCAGACTGCTTGAAATTAACATTATGGATGAGTTGTGTTAAACTTCTCTAAGTATAACCAGCAATGTGTTTAAAAAGCAAGAGCAGGCTTATTAGAATTCACTGCAGTGATGGTGAACACCACCATGACAGATGCTTAGCCATGTTTCAAACGAAGAAACTTGGGAGGGGATATTTACAGAGATGGAGCTCTGGGCCGAAATTTTAATGTGTCTTGTCTTTAAAGTTTGAGAGCTGGAAACTGAGTGAAACTTGTGACATATTTGTTGAGAATTTATGTACAAAGCAAAGGAAAATCATGAAGCAAAACTAAATAATTGATTCATGGACTTTTGCCCAGGGGAACTGACTTAGAAAAAAAGCCTTTGATAAAATGATTTGCAGGAAATTTCTGAAGCAGACAATAAACTAATATATTGGTTTATAGTTTTAGTCTTATCTTTCCCGAGCAAAGATTTCCTGTAAAAAACAATTCAGTCATGCTGATACTGATGGCCTCAGATACCAGCTCTTATAGCTAAGCCATCATAAGTGAGCTGATTGCTGTTCTAAATTAGAGTTGCTACAGTGTCAAGACAATGGGATTGAATAATTGACAAGAAATTGAGGATTGGATCATTGGAGAAATGGATTCAAGGAACCAAATGGATATCGAGATGAGAAGGAACTAATTCAGGAATATTGACCATGAGGAACAGTAAGCCAGGAGTCATACTTACCAGGGAGTGAAGGAGCAACTGGGGATCAGTAGATAGCACCATAATAAGGGCTACAGGGGGACACACCCCACATCTTACGATAACGTAAGACTAAAACTGGGAAGTTTTGAAAGGAGGGAGGGAGTTTCGAAATGTCCTGGAAAAAAACCATTGAAGAGTAAGGGGGACTGTTAAAGCTACACAATTTCTAAGTCCTTTAATTAAAAAAATAAAAATAAAAAATCTAAGGAACGTCCCATAGACAGCTAAACAAGGCAGAGTCCTAGACTGAACAACGGAAACAGGAATCTGAAGTCAGAACCAGGAGTAGTAGGAGTACAAAGCCAGGGGGATGGTGGGAAAGCCCAAGAGTCAGGACTGAGACCAAGAACCAGAGATGATCAATAGTTAAACTGAAGATGTAGTGAAGGTCTGGAAGTGCTGTATTTTAATTTTCTTTTCTCAATATGGATTTTTAAATTTTTATTATTTTTTCTAAGATTTTAGAAAAGATATAAAGGGAAAGGTTAAAAATTATTGAATTTTTATTATAATAATCAGAGACAACTCTGATCATGAGGCAAAAGCTCATGCACCTTAAAAATAATTCAAGATCTCAGTGAACAACTTGCCAATAGGTGAAACTGTCTCTTTTTACTTAAATGTTTCAAGTGATTAAATAGAGGATGTGCTATCCATATTCACAACATCTACTAAGCTATCATTTGGCAAATGGAAAAGCACTTAGAGCAAATGATTAATAGCTATGATGTGTGGTGGATAGCAGAGGGATTCTCACAGCCATTATTATCTTTATAAATGCTTACTACAAACACAAGGCTAAAGGCTTTCCCGTTCCCTTCATCACCAAGTTTCTCCACTCTGATTTTTTGAAACAAAAAGTATGATCTTTTCTCAAATGGTTGTGAGTGAATTTGCTTATCTTTCATCCAAAAAAAAAATAAAATAAATAATAATAATAATAATGTGTTTTATCAGTTTCAGTAGTATATATCTGATAATCTCATAAATGTTAAGAGTGCTAAAAACACCAATTGATAAGTTTGCAGTGTAACAATACACAATACACTAACATTCTTTCATGATAAAAATGCTCAGTGAACTAGTAATAGAGGAGAACTTCAGCACCTTGATAAAAAAAAATGAATCTATGAAATCATCATCTAATATTAGACATAATGGTGAAAATCCAGGAGCTTTCTCAGGAAAATAGGGAAGAAAGGCAGGATGCTCCCTCTCAACAGTCATTTTCTACATCATCCTAAACATTTTAGCTAATAAATTCAGATAAAATAAATTAAAATGTCTATAAAATGGAAAGGAAGAAATAAAATTGTCTTTGTTTACAGATAATATTACTGTCTATAATGAAATTAAAAGTCCCAAGCATTGAAAAAATCCTGCAACTAATAAGTGACTATAGCAAAGTTGCAAAAATAATAATAATAATACATAAAAGTCAATTGCGTCCCTATATACTATCAAGTTACAACTGGAATTTAAGATCAAAACCACAATATCATTTATATTAGTATCAAAAAATATAAATATTTAGACATAAATCTATCTATAATAGGAAATATCTACTTATGAGTAAGTACCACTATAAAACCCTGGTACAAATAAATCAAGGAAGACCTCCATTTGTAAGTAGAGTTGTACATAAGTTGGGTATTGTAACTTAGGGACTGCCTGTAATTCCAAAGTTTATATGAATATCCAAGAGACCCACAACACCCAACAACTGAAGATGGACAAAGTCAGAGAACTGACACTAGCCAACTTTAAGACACACTGTAAGCCTGTGGTAACTGAGGTGATGTTAAGAGAACTGACAAATGAACACAATAGTGAGTCCCCAAACAGACCCATAGGAATACACCTACCTAATCTTTTTCAAAAAAAGAAAGACAATTTAATGCAGAAATGAAAGTCTTTTTAATGAATGCTACTCAAACTACTGGATATCAACATGTGAAAAAAAAGAAGAATCTGCACATGGACAACACCTTCTTCACAAAAATTAACCCAAATGGATCTTAGACCTGAATGTCAAATGCAAAACTATAAAATATTCAGAAGGTAACATCAGTTAAAATCCAGGTGATCTTGAGTTTGGCTATTACTTTTGACATACAGCACCACAGCATGGTCTATGAAAAAATAGATAAATTTGGCTTCTTTAAAATTAAAATTCTTTGCAGAGCAGAAGAACATTGTCAGGAGAATGAAAAGGAAAGGCCCAGACTGGGAGGTAATATTTGCAAGAGACCTAGATGATGAAAGGCTGTGATTAAAACATATACAAAGAACTCTTAAAACTCAAAAGTAAGAAAATGAAGAACCTAGTTATAAAAGTAGCAAAAGAACTGAATAGAAACCTCACCAAAATAAGATACACAAAAGGCAAATAAAATCATCTGTCATCAAAAAAAAAAAAAAAAAAGTCAATTTTCCTGTTAAAATAACATTAAGATACCACTATACACTTTTTGTTACGGCCAAAATCCAAAACACTGACAAAACTAAATGCTGATGAGGATGTGGTGCAACAGGAATCTCATCCTTTGCCATGAGAATGCAGAATTATGCAGCCACTTTGAAAGACAGTTCACCCGTTTCTTTAAAAACTAAACGTTCGAAACAGACATTTTGAACGTTTAGTTTTTAAAGAAACGGCTGAACTGTCTTTCAGAGTGGCTGCATAATTTTGTACCAGAATGTTTATTGCAGCCTTATTCGTAATTGCTAAGTCATGGAAAAAGCCCAAGTGCCCATCGATCCACGAATGGATTAATAAATTGTGGTATATGTACACCATGGAATATTATGCAGCCTTAAAGAAAGATGGAGACTTTACCTCTTTCATGTTTACATGGAT